>QPKB01000012.1:24216898-24503431 GCA_003546025.1 Camphora micrantha | reverse complement strand
ATCGGTTGACCACAAGTCAAAGCTCGCATTTCTCTCATGGCGAAATTAAGGCAAGCGTTTGCGGGACCCCAAAAGGCTTCAAAACTCAAACAAAGCCTATGGTTGGTCCTATCTACTGCTCAAGAAGCTCCACGTCGAATTTCAGGTCATTCCGACATCGTTTGCCTAGTTTCAATGCTTGACAAAAAATCGGCAAAACCGCACAACAAAGTCTTCGGCTTTCCAGAAAAATAGGAAACTTTGTGCTCCGATTTGCGTGGCTTCTCGTCGGGTTTTCTTCAAGAGAATCAGGCCAATAAATGAGGGGAAATGTCAGGAAAAATACAGAAGAAAAAAGAATGAAAAAAGATCGAAAAACGGCGAAGAAACGGCGACCGAAAGGCGGCCAAAAAATGGGCCCAAGGCCCATGGTCGCCGGCGACCATGGTCGCCGCGACCATGGAAACGTCCGCATGGTCCATGGGCGACCATGGAATTTCCGGCGACCCAAAAATCGCCGGAAGACCCTTTTTCGGGTCCTTTTCGCGTTTCGAGTTGATTGGCCCCTGTGATTTTTCCAAAATCTGATTTTTCGTGCATGAAATCCGTCGATCTTCGTCAACATCACGGATTCGCCGCCGAAATCATTGGATGATCATTAGATGCCTCGAAATCGCCAACCGGCCGACAAAGAAAGCACACTTTCTGCCCGCCCGATCGTGAAATCGACAGGACAGATGTTGCCGGCACGTTGACATTAATCAATGTCTGAAATTGCATCGCCATCCGACATCAAACAACATGTGGATCCACCGGCGGTCATCGCAAGAAGAATTCCAAAAGACGCGGCGCGGCCCGCGACTCTTCGAGCGACTTGGCGACCAATTAATGAGGTTAAATGACCCGTTTTATGACAAGTTAATGCGGTCATTAACTCATTATTTTGGACGGCCCAATCAAAAGCAAGCAAATGGGAGTTACAAGTCAAAGGATTTATGGCATTAAAGCCATGAAACTCCTCCCATGATGGGGATTAAAGGCAATTAAAGGCTCATTATTCTCCATCGGCCAATCAGATTCAAGGAAAAAGGAGTTACAAAACAAGTAATTTAAAAACTTGTAACTCCTCCCATTATGAGCATTAATGCATTCAATGCTCATAAACCCTCCTAAATGGCTACCAAAGGCCTATAAATATAGAGGGCATTCCAAAGGGAAAGGATCCGGATCTAGCTCTCGCTCTCCCCCCGACGAAGACAAAAAAATCCAGAAGAAAAATCCAGAACCCCTGCAACTCTGCTGCAAAGACCACCAAAAGGTGATTGAAGCACCCTTGGGGGGCCACCCCCCCAAGGACCCTCCCTTCTTCTACCAACATGGCTAAAACGTGGCTTTTCAGCCCGTTTACTTAGCTTTTTATCGGATATAAGACCTTCTCTTGGTCTTTGTCCTTTAAAAATCTGAGGTTAAAAAGCCAAGCCAAGAATCCAAGCATCGTGTTCTCATCTGCATGGACGATGGAGGAGCCCATACATGACTCGCGACCGTCGATCTGAACGTGTCCCCACAATCGAATGAGAAGTCAGATTCCTTTTCTTGATTTCTATTGTACTTTATTTTTCTTTTAGAGACAAAAATCACAATTCTTGTCTTTCATAATGGATAAGACTTGTAAATCGCCTTTTACGGCAAAATCGCCTTTCACGGCAACAAATGAAATCGCCTTTCACGGCATTAAAAAAAAAAACTTTGTCTCTTTTCTTAAAATATGTGTGCAATAGAAACTAGAAAAAGTTTCATTTCCCCTTTCTACTTGTGAAGGTGGATCTTCGGATCACCATTCCTAAAATTCCAAGTAGAAAAGTGAAATTGGCATACCCGTACAAAAAAAAAGAAAGATGTTGATACCCTTTATCTTTTTCTTCTCCTCCCCTCCGCCGTACCCCGAAAGACCCGGGGCGGAGGCAGCGGGAGAGAGGGAAGAATCGGGTCCATCAAGCTGGCACACCCGGTGGGACACGTTCATTTGAGAACATGAACTTAGATTCTTTGGCACCTTTCTAGTTGGTGGCCAATGTTGAATCTTGCATAAAAAAAAAAAATGAGAGATGGGATTTTTTTTTTGTTTTGGAAATTTCTTTCTTTAAGTCTATTTCCAATCTTTCTCCTTCTCGAAAAAAAAAAAAATCTTCTCTTGTTCTTTGAATTCAGATCTGAGAAATCTCGATCTCCTCCCTTTTGGACTCAGTGCCCGCAGAAATGTTTGAGCACGTTTTCAGATTGGGAAAGGGACCGTTTGCTCTCTTTGACGAGTTCGAAAAAAAAAAAAATCTGATTTCAAACTTGTCAGATTTTCAAAAAAAAAATCTCTCTCTTTTGGGATCCAAATTTGAGAAATTTTGGTTTTCTTTTCCTTTCTGACTTAGGGCTCGCAGAAATTGTTTGAGCCCCTGTTCAGACGGGGAACGGACCATTCGCTCTCGCTGATGAATTTTCAAAAAAAAAAATCTGATTTCAAACTTGTCAGATTTTCAAAAAAAAAAAAAAATCTTCTTCTTTCTTTTGGATCCAAATTTGAGAAATTTTGGTTTTCTTTTCCTTTCTGACTTAGGGCTCGCAGAAATTGTTTGAGCCCCTGTTCAGACTGGGAACGGACCATTCGCTCTCTCTGATGAGTCCATAAAAAAAAAAAAAAGATTTTCAAAAAAACGGGGATGCATTTGAGAACACGAAAGTTTTACCGATTGCGTTCTTTAATCGAGGTTGATCTAAGAAAAAAAAAAAAAAAACGGATGCATTTGAGACACGAAAGTTTTACCGATTGCGTTCTTTAATCGAGGTTGAAAAGCCTTGTCCAGAGTTTGGAGACAGCTAGGCTGTTCTAGGTAAGGGTCCTCCAAACGGGTTCATTAAGTAATCCTACCCTTACCTGGGGGCTGATCTATCAACATTGGTTTCATAAGAACGAATCGTGAGAACTCGATGTATTCTCAAACCCTAAAAAAAAAAAAAAAAAAAAAAAAAATTCGTCGATTTTTGGTTCAAATTTGAGAAATCTTGATCTCTTCCTTTTCAGACTCTGTGCTCGCTCGCAGAAATGTTGAGCACGTGTTTGATTGGAACATCATTTGCTCTCTTTGATGAATCCGATACTGACTTTCAAAAAAAAAATCTTCAAAAAAAAAAAAAAAAAAAAAAATTTCTGTCACGTTTGGGTTCAAAGTCGAGAAATCTTGACCTCTTCCTCCTCGGATTACTGTGCTCGCAGAAATGTTGAGCACGTGTTTGGGTTGGAACGTCATTTGCTCTCTTTGATGAATCTGATCCTGACTTTTCTGATCTTTTTCTAAAAAAAAAAAAACTTCCGTCATTGTTGGGTCCAGATTCGAGAAATTCTGGTTATTTCCTTTCGGACTCTGTGCTCGCAGAAATGTTGAGCACGTTTTCGGATCGGAGTGCCATTTGCTCTCTTTTATGAACCCAACCTTGACCTTTCAAAAAATCCCATCTCGTGTCCATTTCAAGGATGCGATTTACAACATCTGTGCCTAGCGGTGCTAGTACGCCCTCTTGGGTCTACTGTATTCGCGACCGACACATTTGTACTCCCAACCTTATATCATTTTACCTCGAGTGAGCCTCGCTCCTCGGTAATCTGAATTAAGGTTCACAATTGCTTCTAGCAGTCACTGGAACGCTCACTCTGAGCCTTTCATACTCGCGTTTAGAACAATTGTATACTCTATGGCTTTTTGCCTTCTTCATCTTGCTTGGGCCGGGCCTTGTCCCCTCGAGCAAATTGAAAAGAAAAAACCATAGTTTATTTTCCATTTATGATCACCACATTCTTGTGATTACTAATGGATCCGGTCTTGTTTCAGAAAGGTTTTTCAAAAACTAACATGGCAGCTTCGCTGACAATCACCTTCGACGAGAACAAGTACCAGCTGATGCTTCAAGAGAAGCAAAACAAATGCGCTCCTAAGCGCCTCGCCAGCGGCCGAAGTGTCACTTCCTTCGGTAACACACAGGACACCGGGTCGACCTCCTCTCCCCGGTCCATCGTCTTCGGGTCGCTGGGACCTTTCCCACTTCCCGCAGAAGAAACAACTCCTGCCAAGAAGCAGAGAACCGCCCCTGGGCGCGTCACTACCATGACACCAAGGGCAACCGCCAAGAAGACTGAAGCCCGCGAAACCTCAGCCTGCAAGAAACCAGGTCTACCTCAAGACTTGGTCTCCAAGACCTTCTCCAAAACAAAGAAGGTCCCAAAGATCTGCAAGGCCAGCATACCTGGCCCCGCTCAAGGAGAACCGGTTCTACCCTCTCTCGTACACGAAAGAGGAGAGAAACCAGCCCTCCACCAAACAAAATCCACCCAGCACGAGCCGGCTTATTCCTATAAGCCCAGGATCAAGTCGTGCATCATCAGGCCTCAGCGAGAATCTGTCAAGGCCTGTATTCCTGCAACTCGGCCCTTCATCTCAACAGGGGCCGAGCTCGCCAAATTTAAAGCTTCGCTGCGACAGGCTAAGGACCGCATCCAGATCCTGTCCTTGCCAAATTACAAAGAAGACAAGCTCGGCTGCTGCGCGCGAGGGACCACCTCCTTCGTGGCTAGAGCACAGCCCGAGCTAACTGAAGCTCAAATCGCTCGTCGTATGCGTCGCGCCGCGCGGCGTATCGGCAAAAGAGACTAGAGAAGCAAAGAGCTCAGCACTCCCACGCTCCAGGTCTCTCAAAAAATGGGTCGAAAAAAGAAGCACCCAACCAAGTTGCTACTGTCCATATGGTTGGCAAAACCAGAAGGCGCCAGAAGTCAGCAACAAAAATCCATGATCAAGCGACCGGTGACTCGCAGCGTCTCCCGGGCGCGAAGACATAGAGAAGATTCTCCCACTCCTTCAAGTCAAGGACACCGGAGCAATCACTCTTCGAGCTCTTCATCCAAAAAGATGAGCTCCAGCTCAGTCACCAAGACGATATCCTCATTCGACTCTCGAAAGATGAACGTCTTAGTCACAAATGCTGAGCAGCCTCCGCCGCAAGATGACGTAGCCGCACGCATCCAGCAGCTGGAGCAGGGACAGCAGAGGATAGAAGCTCTCATGGAGAACTTACTTCTTACCCTCCAACGTCCACCAAATAATGAAGCTCCTCCAAGTCACCACGAAGAGGAGGTAAATGAGTCACGCGCCCTTACCAAAAAGGACGTTGACGATATCCTCGCCAAAGCAAAGGAAGAGGATTCACTAAAGGAACACGGAATCAAGCCACCATATCCCTTATGGATGGACTCGGTAACGTTTCCTACCAAATTCAAACAGCCCCACTCTCCAAACATATACGGGGAAGGGCTCGGCCAGACAACATGTCATCCATTTCAAGATCCTGACGGGAGCCATCGCGGATCAAGACGCCCTCAAGATCCGTCTCTTCGCAAGTACCCTAAAAGGTACGGCCTTTGATTGGTACTCCACTCTTCAGGAGGACTCTATCCAAAACTGGGCATGATGGAGACACGCTTCCTAACTCACTTCAAAGGTGAGGATCATCCTGTGACTATGGCTCAACTCTGCAGCCTAAAACAGGGAGAGAATGAGTCGACATACGACTACATTCACAAGTGGAAGGCAATGGCGTACAAATGTTCAGACGTACTGCCACAAGCGTCGCTGGTCGACATCTGCCGTAACAACATGAGAGCAAAGATACGCTCCATGATTATCGGCAACAAATCAAAGAATCTGGGAGAACTCCTAGAAGCATCAATGGAGGCTGAGACGGTGATCAAAGACCTCAGCAGTCAGAAATCATCAAAGAAGGAGCCGACCGCCATTGCAACCTCGAAGCAAAAGAAAAAGGAGGTTCTCAATGTGCAAACCAAGTCAGCTCCGCAGCCACCAAAGAAAGCTGAAAACAAAGGTGCAGGTAAGAGACCTGAACTCTCTGATGCCTTCAAAGAACGAGTAGAAAAGAAATACCCGTTCGATGAAGATGTCGAAGAAATCTTCGAGGCTCTCTTGGCAAACGGGAAGCTCACCCTGCCTGAACCCAAAAGACCAGGAGATGTTGGCAAAACCAACGATCCCCGGTACTGTCCATACCACCAGATGATCTCGCATCCTCTCAACCAATGCTTTCGTTGTGAGAGAAAAGATCAACGAGATGTGGAAAAACGGAGTCATCACCTTTGACAAAAACTATGGGTCTGCCTCCGTCAACATGGTGTCATATGGACAAACACAAAAGTCACCAAAGAAGAAGGTCACTACTTCCTTCAAGGTGATAAAAATGGCTCAAACATCCCAAGAGCTAGTCCCGTGCCCAACACCAGATGGACAGCCCATATGGGTACATCCCGATCTCCTGGAAGATGAAAACTGGGAGATCGTCAAAACAAAGCCGACCGACCGCTCGAACAGCGAAGGCAAGCCAGGAGACAACTCCGCAAGCTTAAACAGCAGGAGAAAGCTCAACCAAAACAAGAAGTTCCTGAAAAGACAGAAACTTCCCCTACCCCTTCACTGGGGGCAGCAGAAAAGTCTCTCTTCCGAGACTTCGAGGCCGGCAAGGAAATTCACCCTTCGTGATTTCATGCCATCACTACTAAAGACTGAAGACATGCAGGGGGCATCATACTCTTGCAATTCAGTAGTTGGATTCCCCATGGATGGGTACGAGTCCAGTGACACCGCCAGTGACACCGATGAATGGGAGGAATCCCTCGAAACAGGAGAATACCTCTCCGACGAGGAATGGATCCCCGAATCCCATCTCATGCCGGTGATCTGGTATAACCCTTTACAACCACAGGGATCTTGGTCTGATGATGAAGGAGACCAAGAGGTTGTTCAGGAAAATGCTGTTGACACAGCACCTGCCAATGCTCCGGTAGAACCCGATCAGGAGGAACTACAAGGAGTAGATGAAGAAGAAGATCTGGCTCCTATGCCTGATCTCGAAGAATATGCAAGGATCTTGCAGCGTCTTGCCATAGAGCAAGGACAAGATCACATCAATCAGCTTCATCGCAATCCAGAACCGGTGGTCCCGGAAAATCTACAGGAGTCCCCTCCAGTAACTCCTGAAAATGAAGAAAACTGCTGGGTGGATGATCCCCTTACATCAGAGGATGAATCTGACTCCCAACAATCCGTTCCGGAGACGTTTCCTATTGCTTGCAATGCGATAGTTCGAGACGACAGCGCCTCTGGAGCTTCATCTGCCGAGGCCACAAACTCCCATACTACATCAGGTAGTATATCCTCTGATATTACTACCTCGGAGATGGCATCTTCTCAACCTTCGTCTTCTGAGACTGTCACATCAGAGTACAGACCTCTTCTGGCTGACTACCTTGAAGACGTCTCTACCGATGAAGTCTACCCAGTCAACTGGTCCCAGATGCCCAACCTCATGGGTGATGTCTGGACCGATGAAATTGTAAACAAAGAAGACAAATTGCTGGACGCTGTTCAGGACTTGTTCCCGGAAAATGCTCCATGCAATGCAATCACTGAGGATGGTAAGGTTGACACGGAAGCATCTTCAGCAAATGAAAAGGATCAGCCCCTCAATCCCGAGGGTGGACTTCCGAATGAAGAACCGTCTCCAGAAGCTCTCGAAGTTGGTAAAGGTACCCGCTCTGGCCGGGATTACCACAAAAACTACAATCTAACTTCTTCTTCTTATGTAAATCCTTCGGGACAGAATGTAAGCGCCCCAAGTGGCAACATTAATGAAAATGCAGGCCCTAAGGAGGCTTTCAAGTATGACTTGATTGAGCACTTTAGACACATACCTGCACGTCTGCACATCCTAGACTTATTACGAATGTCTCCCCAAACTCGTGATAGTCTCATTTCAGAACTGCAAAGACTGAATGTGGATGTCGACAAGCATGCCCCACAAGTCCTACAAATTGAAATGGACTATAGGGTTAAAAAATCAAATACCTCCTCAAAAGGAGAAAAGAAGAAGACTGAGGGATCTTGCAATGATTGCCTCTCAGTTCAAAAAGCAGCAAGTGCAACTATCGCCTTCACTAAGGAAGACCTCCTACTAGGCGAAACAAAGCACAACCGGCCCTTATACTTTACAGGGTACATCAAAGAGATGCCGATACACAGAGTACAGATCGATCCGGGTTCTGCCCTCAACCTCATCTCTACTTCGGCACTCGAAGAGCTGGGCATCCCGCCTAGCAAGCTGAGTCACACATCCGTGTCTATCTTTGGATACGATGGAAGCGCTCAGAGGGCCTATCGGCAAGATTAGGTTCAAGTTGCAAATCGGTGATCTTATCTCTGAAGTCACTGTATATGCAATAAAGACCCCCTCATGCTACAACATCCTTCTCGGACGCCCCTGGATACACGAGAGTGGTGTTGTTCCTTCAACTCTTCATCAGTGCATCAAGTTTGTTGGCGACGACGGCTTGGTACATCGCGTATTTGCGGACAAAAAGCCTTTCAAAGGCAAAGAAGTCCATTTCGCAGACTCGCAGATGTACAAAGATGAAAACGAAGAAAAGGAGAAAGAAATAGCATCCTTTGCCGAAAGTCTCCAGAAAGATAAAGGCAAGGCTCCTCAGCAATCACCGGAAAAAATCAACCATCCGGCAAAACCGAGGAGATCAACCAATCTCCTTTTGTTGTCTCCCTCAAGTCTTCAAAGCCGCTGGTGATCACTACCAAGGCAAAGAAGACCAAACAAAAGCCTGGGGGCAAGTTCGTCATCTCCTTTGTGTCTATTATGCAAGACACAGATTCGGATTCAGAGACAGAAGACGACACGTCGTCAAGCCAAGCTGATACTCAGCAAGCTCAACCTGCTCTCACTCCATTGGAGACACCTGCTGGCATAGGCGATCCAGCATCAGCTTCCTTCGTTGTTCCGACAACAACCTCACCAAAAGAAAAGCCGATCTTTTTCCACAGGTCGGCGGCTTCTTCATCAAACTCTTCGCTTGAGCCTTTCCAAAACGAAGGTATGCCACAACTATCCTTGTATAGTCCAATGGCGCAAGCTATCATGAAGAAAATGGGCTATGACGCTCGAAATCCAATCGGCTTGGGAGGTGGCCACGGTATTCTCGTACCATTGGAGCCCACCCTGACAAAAGGCCAGCAGGAGGATTGGAAACTCTATCGTCATATAGAAAAGTCTTCATACGGACTGGGCTACGACCCTGATGCTCCCATGAGACAGTTGACCCAAAGGCTACAAAGTCGTCTGGCCGACGACGAAGCCTCAACATCTCGTGTCTGTGAAGATATTGATCTCTCCCTGGATATCTCTTTGAAGAGTTACCCGTCAAGGATCCAGGAAGCTCCTCCAATTGGTACGATTTCTCTGATGATGATGAAGAGGAATTGTCCGATGATACAGATGCACAGTCTTCTGGTCCAGAAGAACCATCATCTCCAAAAGAAGTGCCATACTTCGATCCAGTTTCAACAGGTGATTGGGACCATCTCATAGCAAGTCTTGAGAAGAGTGCCGATCAAGAAGACCCATGGTCAGAAGCACAGCCTTGGTCTGAGAATACCTTTGAAACTCCGGAAGGTCTTGTTGAGTTGGAAGCCTCCGAAAATATTATGGAGGAACCACCTTCAAGTCTTCCAACAGAAGATTCTGTTCAAAAGATAGACTTGGGAACGCCAGATAGCCCACGTCCTGTATTCATAAGCAAGAATATAAAGGATGATGAGTTACCCGAGTATATCGCTTTTCTTCGTGAGTTTGTGATTGTTTTGCATGGTCTTACGCTGAAATGCCTGGTTTAGACCCCAAAATAGCAGTTCACAAACTCAATCTACAAAAAAGATATCAAGCCTGTCAAACAAGGCCAAAGAAGATTTCGTCCTGACATAATGGACAAAATTGAACAAGAAGTTCAGAAACTCAAAAACGTTGGCTTCATCCGCGAGGAACAGCATCCTGAATGGTTGGCCAACATCGTCCCAGTGACAAAGAAAAATGGGCAGATCAGGGTCTGTATTGATTATAGAGACCTGAACAATGCATGTCCTAAAGATGAATTTCCGCTCCCCATACCGGAGGTGATGATCGACAACACCTGTGGATTCGAGCGGATGACATTCATGGATGGTTTCTCTGGGTACAATCAGATAAAAATGCATCCTGAAGATGAAAGACACACATCATTTCGGACCCCATTTGGCGTGTATTGTTACACTGTAATGCCATTTGGTCTGAAAAATGCTGGTGCGACATATCAAAGGGCTATGATGAAGATATTCCAAGATATGCAGCATAAGACGTCGAATGCTACGTTGATGACCTCGCCGTCAAAAGCAAAAAGAAAAGAAGACCATCTCAAAGATCTTCGAGAAGTCTTCCTCCGACTACGCAGGCACAAACTGCGAATGAATCCCTAAAAAATGCTTCTTCGGTGTATCATCGGGTAAGTTCCTCGATTCGTAGTCCGGAAAGCGGGAATAGAGCTTGACCCTATCAAAGTCAAGGCTATCCTAGAAATGCCATCCCCAAAAACCCTGAGACAGTTAAAAGGGCTTCAAGGAAGATTGGCATACATTCGACGGTTCATCTCCAACCTGTCAGGGAAATGCCGTCCATTCTCCCGCCTAATGAAAAAGGGCGTGGACTTTGTCTGGGATGCTGAATGCGAAACTGCGTTCCAAGACATCAAGTCATACCTGACCAAACCTCCAGTACTGGCTGCCCCCACAACTGGAAAACCATTTATCTTGTACACAAGAGCCCTCGACCACTCTTTGGGAGCTCTACTTGCACAAGGAAATCACGAGGGAAAAGAAGCTGCTCTATACTATCTCAGCCGCATGCTGGTAGGTGCAGAGCATCGCTACTCTCCAGTCGAAAAAGAATGTCTTGCAGTGATGTTTGCTGTACAAAAGCTACGTCACTATCTGCTGTCCAACACAGTATACCTGATCTCGAGGATCAATCTCCTGAAGGTCCTTGTCACAAAAGCAGGTTCCCTCAATGCCCGACTGGCAAAATGGTCTATCCTCCTGTCACAATTTGATATTAGGTATGTACCACAAAAAGCAATCAAAGGTCAAGCTCTGGCAGACTTTCTTGCAGAGCATCCGTTGCCTGAAGATTCTCCACTCAGGGATGATCTCCCAGACGAGTCAGTCTACAACGTGGAGGCTTCCTTATCAAATGCTTCCTGGGATATGTACTTCGACGGTGCAACCAGGACAAGTGAAAAAGGAAATCAAATATCAGGGATTGGCATCCTCTTTGTTAGTCCCGACAAATACATGATTCCACACGCCTTCTCGCTACTGGAACCATGTTCAAACAATGCAGCTGAGTACCAAGCCCTGATTGTAGGATTGGAACTCGCCCTCGAATCCGGCATCACAGTGCTAGAAGCCTTCGGGGATTCTCAACTGATCGTCAACCAGATGAATCAGAAATTTGAAATCAGGAAGCCTGATCTGTTGCCTTACTACAACAAGGCGCAATCACTTCGGCAAAAATTTGACATCTGTCATATCACCCACATTCGTAGAGGCGAAAACATCCGTGCAGATGCCCTGGCTGGACTCGCCGCCTCTATGGCGGTCCAAGAAGGAGAACAGATGCAAGTTACAGTGTGTGAGAGAAGGATTCTCCCTCCCCTCAATACACACCAAGCAGTTGCTGAGTGCCACCAACTGGTTGGAAGTCGGATCTCCATCCTCAGACCTCCGATCGGCGACTGGAGGGATCCGTTCATTGATTATATTATGTTCGGAATCCTGCCTGAAGATCCAAAAGAACGGGTAAGTGTTCAAAGACGAACCCCAAACTTTCATCTGGACATTCCTTCAAAGATGCTCTACAGAAAATCCTACAATGGAGTACTTCTACGCTGCTTATCACAACAAGAAGCTAAAGAAACTCTCAAAGAGGTGCATGCTGGTCTTTGTGGAGCTCATCAGGCTGGTCCAAAGCTCTACGATCAGATAAAAAGGTTAGGTTATTATTGGCCTACCATGGTAGCTGACGCAATGCAATTTGCTAAACGCTGCCAACAATGCCAAGTTCATGGAGACTATGTCCACATGCCTCCAGAATGGCTACATCCTACAGCAATTTCATGGCCTTTCGAAGCTTGGGGTATGGACATCGTAGGTCCTGTCTCCCCTCCGTCAAGCAAAGGTCATCGCTTCATCTTCGCCGCTACGGATTATTTCTCCAAGTGGTCAGAAGCTTTTGCGCTCAATGAAATGAAGACCTCATCAGTCCTTCAGTTCTTGCGCACCAACATCATTTGTCGCTTCGGCATACCTAAAAGATTCGTCCATGATAACGGACCACAATTCCGTGATCATAGATTCTACAGGTTCTGCGACAAATACAAAATCCAAAGTTGTCCTTCAACTCCGTACAATCCGGCGGCGAATGGACTGGCAGAGGCCTTCAACAAGACACTCTGCAAAATTCTCAAGAAAATGGTCTCTAGCCACAAAAGGGACTGGGGCGACAAACTATCCGAAGCTTTGTGGGCCTACCGAACCACCGTTCGAGGACCGACCCATAGCACGCCATTCTCCTTGGTCTATGGATGCGAAGCTGTTGTCCCTTTAGAGGTACAAATTCCTTCCTTAAGGGTATCTCTACAAAATGACATGACGCAAGAAAGCAATGTCAAATTAAGACTCCAAGAGCTGGACAATCTCGATGAGAGACGGCTCGAGGCACTCCAAAGCATTGAGCTCTACCAAGCACGCATGGCTGGATCTTTCGACAAAAAGGTCAGGCAACGCGCCCACAAAAAGGGTGACTTGGTTCTTGCGGTAAAAAGGCCGATGGTTTTCGCTCACAAATCCAAAGGCAAATTTGAACCAAAATGGGAGGGACCCTTCGTCATCGACCAAGTCTTCTCCAATGGCGCATACGCACTTCTAAACATGGAAGGTGATAGATGTATGCTGCCCATCAACGGCAAGTTCTTGAAGCGGTACTACCCTTGAAGACTTCCTCCACTGGGTCAGAGCGACGCCTGCAAGGCCAAAGCCTATTTCTAGGTACTTGCTCGTCAAACCCACTCCTTTTGGAATTTTCATCTTTATGTTGAACTTTCAAAACAATGCTTACTTTCATCGTTTCATTGTTCAAAAGAAAATCAAAATCCAAAAATCTAAGTTTAGGAGCCTCTTCCCAAACTTAACCAAAATTTTCGATCCTTGAACCCAAAATTCTTGGTTTGAAACAAAAATCAGGACTTAGGAATTTCCACCCTAGTCCACCTTACCTTTTACCGCCAAAAATGGTTTTAGGTCAAAATTTACGACCCTCGTGTCTAAAAACAAAAATCGGGAAAGCGGTGTCAAGTCGATACTCGCAAAAACCCATTGGAAGGATGCGAACCCCATTCGATACTTCCAAAACCTCAAAAAACGCAAGGAAGCAACACCTCGTTGATACTTGCAAAATTCAAAAAATCGTGGAGACGCAACATTCCAGTTGATATCCACAACCCAAATTTCAAAAGAAAAAACAAAGGTTCGAAAAAACCTCAAATTTCAAAAATCGTGGGGAGGCGACATTCCATCGATACCCGCAAAACAAAATTTTTGAAGAAAAAGCAGGGAAGCGACGCTTAGTCGATACTTGCACCCAACTTCGCGAGGAAGCGACATTCCATCGATACTCGCAACCGAATGAGCAAGGAGGCGACATTCCATCGATACTTGCAATACCATTCAGCAGGGAGGCGACTCTTAGTCGATACTTGCATTTTTGAAAACCAAAAACCTGGCTTTTACGCCAAAAACCTGGCTTTCACGCCAAAAAAACAAAAAAATCGGCTCTCATGCCAAAAATCGCCAATGCCAAAAATCGGCTTTCACGCCAAAAAATCGGCTTTCACGCCACCAAAATTCGGGCTTTGCCACGCCACCAAAATCGGCTTCTCACGCCAAAAAACAAAACGGCTTTCATCCAAAAATCAAAAAAACAAAATCTGGCTCTTATGCCAACAAAAAAATCGGCTTGGTTTTCAAAAAATCCGGCTTTTACGCCAAAAACAAAAAAATCGGCTCTCATGCCAAAATCCGGCTTTTACGCCAAAAACAAAAAATCGGCTCTCATGCCAAAAATCGGCTTCCATGCCACATCGGCTTTCACGCCACCAAAATTTTGGCTTTCACGCCACCAAAATCGGCTTCATGCCACTTCAAAATTTCGGCTTTCAAGCCATCAAAAACCAGGCTTTGTGCCACAAAATCTGGCTTTCATGCCAAAACAACACTTTTGACAAAAGATTTTCACAAAATGATAACCTTTTGATCAAGATTTTCAAACAAACATTCCCATTCAACTTTTGCTTATTTTCAACAAAAAGAATTTAAGTAGAACAAGGGGATACAAAATATAGAGTGCCAAAATGTTTATACATGGAGGTACCAAAAAAAAGAAAGAAGAAAGTTTGTCAAAAGCTCAGTCCATCATAGTCTTCAACCAAAGACTAAGGTCCTCGAGCAGACTCTTGGCCTCAGCCTCCAAAGCTTCCAGGCCACGCTTCTTCAAGATGCCGCCATAAAATGCGGCAGAAAACCGCGATCCATCTTCAGCACGAGGGAATTCCTCCCAAAGAAGTTGCCATCGCTCATGCTCCCGAGTCTTTCTTCGGAGATTCCCGCCAACCTCTTCCCAAGCCTGTTGAACGGCCGCATTGGAAGATCTGGCAGATCGACGAGGTGCATCAGTAACAAGGCCCTTACCCTTGTTCGTTCTGGAGGAACCACCTGCAAAAGTCAGAAAGGAAGAAATCAAACACCAAATGACAGAATTTTGCTATAAAAAAAAATCCTAGCAAAATTTTGGCATGGTTCCGGGGCAATTTCGAAGAAAAGGGAAGCACCCCGAAAAAGAAAGGAAACTTGAAGATGAGCTCAACATTGCTGCGAGTTCATAATCAATGAAGGATTCTCAAAGAAGACCTGAATTCAAACATTACTGCGAGATCAAGCCTTTCTTCTCAAATCTTCGCAAGATCAGAAAAGAGCTCAACATTGCTGCGAGCTCAAAATTCCAAAACTAGCAAAGCTCCTCGAAATTCTGCGAGACTGGAGAAGTGGGCTCAACATTGCTGCAAGCTCCAAAAATCCCAAGACTTGTAAGAAAATTCGAGGTATGCATCCTCATGCTCCCAATTTCATTTACCAAAAATCATGCATAAAACCATCATGCATTAGATGTTAGGAAAACTTTGACAAAAGTTTGACCAATTTCAACCCAATTTGGTCAAAACCAATCAAACTTTGTCTAAGTCAAAATCCATGTTGACTTGACCTAGAAATTCTAGCCTTTTATCTTGATGCATTTAAAAAAAAAAAAAAAAAAAGAAGAAAGAATGCATGATCATCTTGAATTGCATAAACCTCATATCATGGTGAGCAAAAAAAAAAAAAAAAAAAAAAAAAAAGGAGAGAAAAAGGGGCTGGCCCATGGGACGTGGCCCACAGGCCACGTGGCTGTACGGCCAGGTCCGTACAGCACAAAAAAAAAGAAAAAAAAAAAAAAAAAAAAAAAAAAAAAGGGGCAGAACGTGCACAAAAAAAAAAAAAAGAAGCACGTGGAAAAAAAAAAAAAAGAGGAAAAGAAAACACGTGAAAAAAAAAAAGAAAAAAAAAAGAAGAGAAAGAAAAGAAAAGAAAAGAAGGAAAAAAAAAAAGAAAAGGAAACTTTCCTACATCTACATGGGGTTTTTTCTTGGAAAAAGAAGACCTACTTGAAGTCATGGAGAAGAAGAAGAAGAAACTTGAAGATCCTTGAGAAATTCTTGGAGCACTCTTGAAGATTTTTGCAAAAGAAAGCAACAAGAGAAAGAAAACCCATCTCCATTGCTTTTATAGAAAAAGCAAACCAAAAGAGGAAGGGAGGAGAAAAGCAAGGAGGTAAGTGCTAAAAATTAGCAAACTTCCTAAAAGAAATGGAGATTTGAGATATTCTCTCCTAAAGAGGAGATTCTTGAGAAATTCTCTCCAAAAAGAAAGGGGATTTGAGAAACTTTCTCCCAAAGAAAGATACTTTGAGAAGATCTCTCCCAAAATCAAGGAAACTTGAGAGATTCTCTCCAAGTAAGGATATTTTTAGATATTCTCTACACAAAAGGGATATTTTTAGATATTCTTTACAAAATGACACCACATGAGATCTAAGCCATTTTTAAAAGCTTAAGGTCCCATGGGTTAGCCCATATGAGCCAGGTTTGACCACCTAGGCACTAAAAGTAGCTTTTAGTCAAAATTTCTCTTATCAAGAGCATACAAAAATGGTTCCATGCTTCTCTTGAGTTGATTGGACCATACAAAAAATTCCGAGCATCATAAGCTTCCAAAAGAAACCCAACCATCCAACCCCAAAAGAAACCCAACCATCCAACCCCATGCACCAAATCAAGCCACAACCTTGAAATTGACATTCCACAAAAAAACCAAACCACTCCAATGGACCCAAAATTGTCCCAAAGAGTGACCAAAAAACCAAACCATGGTCCCCTAACTTGCCACATACAGCTTGTTAGGTCACAAGGCCGAAACCAAAAAACCAAAATCCCGACCCCCTAACTCGCCACATACAGCCTGTTAGGTCACAAGGTCAAAAAACCAAAAACCTTCTTAACCGCCTAAAGTGCCACATAAAGCCTTTAGGTTCACAAGGTTAAAAGGGAAAACCCAAAACCAAAAACCCATATCCAAATGTCATTTCAAAATCCTTGCCTTGAGACGGTACATGACCCCTCTCATTACCGCGAAATCCATTGGAAGCTCAAAAAGCAACTCCATCAAAAGAAAAACGCTCAAGACTCTTGGTCAAGTAAGAAGATCTCCTTCAAATTCTCTTCGAGGCACACCGACTGCCAGAGCTGCCCACCTCGTCGCTGTACCTCGAGGGGGCATTTGTTGACACCAAAAATGTCACTATGTCCCTTCAACACCAAAAGCTACATGGAGCCACATCCTGCCATAAATAGGAAGGTGCCACTTCAAGCACCAGATCTTGTCAGAATCAAACAAAAACTACAAGATCCTTCAAAGCAGCCAAAAGAAGGGTACACATGAAGTTTCGGGCCATTTCGACATCATTTGGCCTAACTTCACTCCTCCGACAGCCAGGCAGGAGCTCCCGGCAACGACAGGGTCGAAGACTTCAAAACTTCGATCAGAGCCTGCGGATGGTCTCAAAATACCTCCAAAAGGCCCTCTGCCAAATTTCAAATCAAACGGACGACGTTTGACCCTTCATCAACTCTCAGGAAGCAAAAACAGGCCTACCGGCAGCGGAGCACCCCGGAATCATGGCATCCAAATTGGAGCTAATGGATCATCTCAAAATGACTCCAATAGGTCCCCTGTCAAGTTTTAGGTCAAACGGACATCGTTTGGCCTAGTTTCAAAACTCGTCATTTTCCTCGAGGTGAAATCAAGACGAGCATTTGCGGGACCCCAAAAGGCTTCAAAACTCAAACCAAAGCCCATGGTTGGTCTTACTTACCACTCAGGAGGCTCCCTGTCAAATTTCAGGTCAATCGGACATCGGTTGACCACAAGTCAAAGCTCGACATTTCTCTCATGACGAAATTAAGGCAAGCATTTGCGGGACCCCAAAAGGCTTCAAAACTCAAACCAAAGCCTACAGTTGGTCCTATCTACTGATCAAGAAGCTCCACGTCAAATTTCAGGTCATTCCGACATCGTTTCGCCTAGTTTCAATGCTTGACAAAAAATTGGCAAAACCGCACAACAAAGTCTTCGGCTTTCCAGAAAAATAGGAAACTTTGTGCTCCGATTTGCGTGGCTTCTCGTCGGGTTTTCTTCAAGAGAATCAGGCCAATAAATGAGGGAAAATGTCAGGAAAAATACAGAAGAAAAAAGAATGAAAAAAGATCGAAAAACGGCGAAGAAACGGCGACCGAAAGGCGGCCAAAAAAATGGGCCCAAGGCCCATGGTCGCCGGCGACCTTGGCCCATGGTCGCCGGCGACCATGGCCCAGGGTTGCCGGCCCATGGTCGCCGGCGACCATGGGTGCATGGTCGCCGGCGACCATGGAAATTCCGGCGACCCAAAAATTCGCCGGAAGACCCTTTTTCGGGTCCTTTTCTCGTTTCGAGTTGATTGGCCCCTGTGATTTTTCCAAAATATGATTTTTCGTGCATGAAATCCGTCGATCTTCGTCAACATCACGGATTCGCCGCCGAAATCATTGGGTGATCATTAGATGCCTCGAAATCGCCAACCGGCCGACAAAGAAAGCACACTTTCTGCCCGCCCGATCGTGAAATCGACAGGACAGATGTTGCCGGCACTTTGACATTAATCAATGTCTGAAATTGCATCGCCATCCGACATCAAACAACATGTGGATCCACCGGCGGTCATCGCAAGAAGAATTCCAAAAGACGCGGCGCGGCCCGCGACTCTTCGAGCGACTTGGCGACCAATTAATGAGGTTAAATGACCCGCTTTATGACAAGTTAATGCGGTCATTAATTCATTATTTTGGACGGCCCAATCAAAAGCAAGCAAATGGGAGTTACAAGTCAGAGGATTTATGGCATTAAAGCCATGAAACTCCTCCCATGATGGGGATTGAAGGCAATTAAAGGCTCATTATTCTCCATCGGCCAATCAAATTCAAGGAAAAAGGAGTTACAAAACAAGTAATTTAAAAACTTATAACTCCTCCCATTATGAGCATTAATGCATTCAATGCTCATAAACCCTCCTAAATGGCTACCAAAGGCCTATAAATAGGAGGGCATTCCAAAGGGAAAGGATCCCGGGATCTAGCTCTCGCTCTCCCCCCGAAGAAGACAAAAAAATCCAGAAGCCCTGCAACTCTGCTGCAAAGACCACCAAAAGGTGATTGAAGCACCCTTGGGGGGCCACCCCCCCCCCCAAGGACCCCCCTTCTTCTACCATCATGGCTAAAACGTGGCTTTTCAGCCCATTTACTTAGCTTTTTATCGGATATAAGACCTTCTCTCGGTCTTTGTCCTTTAAAAATCTGAGGTTAGAAAGCCAAGCCAAGAATCCAAGCATCGTGTTCTCATCTGCATGGACGATGGAGGAGCCCATACATGACTCGCGACCGTCGATCTGAACGTGTCCCCACAATCGAATGAGAAGTCAGATTCCTTTTCTTGATTTCTATTGTACTTTATTTTTCTTTTAGAGACAAAAATCACAATTCTTGTCTTTCATAACGGATAAGACTTGTAAATCGCCTTTTACGGCAAAATCGCCTTTCACGGCAACAAATGAAATCGCCTTTCACGGCATTAAAAAAAAACGTTTGTCTCTTTTGTTAAAATATGTGTGCAATAGAAACTAGAAAAAGTTTCATTTCCCCTTTCTACTTGTGAAGGTGGATCTTCGGATCACCGTTTCTAAATTCCAAGTAGAAAAGTGAAATTGGCATACCCGTACAAAAAAAAGAAAGATGTTGTTACCCTTTATCTTTTTCTTCTCCTCCCCTCCGCCGTACCCCAAAAGACCCGGGGCGGAGGCAGCGGGAGAGAGGGAAGAAATCGGGTCCATCATCCATCACGAAGGATTGCACGTGTTCCCCATGGTATTTGCATTGAATTGCTTTTGAAAAGAATTCAAAGCATTAGCCTATTCCTGAATTGCTTCTTGTAAGGCAGGTCCAGTTGGACAATCTACCGACATATGAGATGTTAAAAGAGTCTAAAGTCTAGAAAGCTAGTACGCTGGGCTGTTTTTATGCATGATTTTTCATAATCTAATGCAACCTAAAACTGAGTTTAATAGCTGGGTTTTGAAATACAATGATGCATGAATTAAAAAAAAAAACGGAAGTAAAAAAAAAAAGAATTAAAATGAATGAAATATGAACGCATAAACATGACCTAAAAAACTATAACTGTGCAGAAATTCTGCATACAGACAGCCTAACATGCCATGTTCAAGCCATTAGCTCATAAACCTCCTGAAATCGTTTTGATCTAAAATTTTGGGACGTGATAGAACACATGTTGAACTTAAATTTATCCAAACTTCATAGAAAAATACCATGATTTGACTAGTCTACCCACTTTGAACTTTTTGCCAAAAACTGTTTCAACAGTTTTCCTGAAACTGTGCAGAAAGTGGGTTGTTTGGTGTCGGGGACAGTGGTGTTTTTTTTTTTGCCAGCCTTGTTCTTGTACGAGATTTACCATCAAAATCATGATATTTTATCTTTAAATTTATACCAAAGTTTATTTTCAATTAATCACAATTGTTTGGACTTTTATCCATTGATTTCATGCTTCAAAAGTTTGTCATGTGGACTGTTTGGATGCCCAACATAGGTTCACATCAAAACTGATTTTTGATTTCTGTCTTTAAGATCTGAAAGCTTAAATTTCCAACCACTTAAACATGCACTAATCGTATGATATGAAGATATGTGCAGTGAACTCTAATCCCAAGCATAAACTATGCATACAATTCACATAAATGCATAAGAAGCATAAGAAGAAAAGAAAACAACAAGTGCTTGAATTTAAAAGTATGGTGTAAAAAAATAAATGTGTGGATTGCATAAAATTAGATGTGTGGCATTAGCAAGAAATTAAAAGTGTGGACTTTTCAATAAATGTAAATGTGTGGGAATTGCTGATCGGACCCAAGTGTAGGGTGCGATTGTAGTAATAAACTGGTAAGACCAGGTCGATCCACAGGGAGCAATGTAAATTAAGATTCCTTCTCAACTTGTACTTGCCCTAAATTAAAAATCTAATTTTAGCCTAAAATCTAGAAAAGTACATTTATCATTCCTATTTTAAATTAAAATTAAATACATTTCCAAAAATAAAATTTCCTAAATCTAAAAATCCTAAACTAAAATTGCTATAAAAGAACACACAACTTAGAACATCAATAATAAAAAGTACCAAAAACAAAACTAAGAAACTAAAGTAGAAACAAAAGAAACCTAAGTTAGAAAGTTAGTAATGCAATGCATGCCATGAGATGCTGAAATTTCTAAGTCTGGAAAACTAGTACGCAGTGCTGTTTTTGTGCATGGTTTTTCCTAATCTAATGCAATCTAAAATTGAGTTTAATGGCTGGAATTTAAACTATAATGATGCATGAATCTAATGCACTTTCCAGCAATTAACAAATCTAAACAAAATTGTGTGACATAGTATTGTAAAAGGTGTAGGAATTAAAAGTGAGTTGCTGAAAATAAGGGTGGTATGCATAAATTAAAGATGGTAAACAAAACTTAAATATAAAAGTGGTAAGTTGCTTTTTAAAATCTCATTCTCAATCTTGGGCCCAAAAAAATTAGAAGTGCAAACCTAGGGTCCCGTTCTTCAACTTGGGTTGTCAATCCAAGTTGAGGATGATAAATCCTCACTTTTTAATAAATAAATTTCAGACTTGGATTCTTAAACTTTTCTTGGTCAAACCTCTTTAACTTCACATTGTATTGCCTCCAAAAATACCATGTATCCGTAGAAAACAAGATATATTGTGAGGATGCTAATGTAAGTTGTTAGTATTTATTCCAAGCCAATTAAAATTACTTAACCAAAAGTAAGAACTAACCCTATTGCAAAACTAATATCAAGACTCACAAGAAATTATTACAAGAATTAAAAAGAAACAATTTTATTAATACTAGTGTGCAATTGAGTACATAAGATTGAGAATTAAAAACAAAAAATACATACTAGGATGATTGAGAATCCCTCTTTCTAGTTGAAACCACAAGGTTGGTGGTGTGGCCTTTGGAAAGAACCCTCTTGGTAAATTAAAATGGAAGGACAAGAAAGGGAGAGATGGTATGAAATTCTCTAGAGTGAGAGGTGAGCAATTCTCAAGCATGAGATGAGATGGATGCTTATGCCTTCAATTTATAGATTTTGGCTCTCTTTCTTTCCTTCTTTGCTCCAAGTTTGTAGCATGCAATCTTCTTTGTATGGCAAGTCCCTTCCTTGGCCAACAAGTCTTCAAAGAAATAGCAAGGTGAGTGAGAGATTTTTTTGTGCTTTCCATGTGCAAAATTGCAATCCCGAGTAGAAATTATAGCACCAACTTACAGAGGCCATATCTTCCTCGTTTTAGCTCCGATTGACACAATCTTGTGTTCTAAAGATATCTACTCGAAAAGAGCTTTCCAACGGTATCTGGATTGCACAAATCCGACGGCTGGATCAAGTGTTATACCCATTTTAATCTTTCTGCTTCTGAAAAATCCGAAAATAAATATGCACATATGGAATGTTAATTGTGCAATGGGGTGTGTGGGACCCATATGGGCATCCAGAGATATCTTGGGATCTTTTTTTCCTTGTTTCTTGACTCCCCTTCCATCTTTGGATTGCTTCCAAGCTTCTTAGATTGACTAGTCAACTCTTTTAGCTCACTTTCCTTTCTTGAATTTGAAATCATAAATTTAGCTTTCCATTGTTAACTTTTCAAACTCTTCAAAAATACCAAGATATGTGGGTCCACCATGAAAGATGTCATTCCCTTGATTTCTTTCACATTTCACCAATGTGGGTCCGATTCTTGATTTCTCCTACACAAATTAAAACAAACAGATTCAAGAATAATTCTATGTGAAGAATTTAAATGGACGATGTATGGGACCCTACTTGATGCACCCACAATAACTGATTTTCCAAAAATAAATCTCCAAAAATGGCAGGTTTCATGAATTTATGCAAAAGTTGTGATTTTTGAGCAAATTATGCATGAATGCACTACAATGGACTCTAAATGCATAAAAACATGATTTGACATTAAATAAAGCTATTTAATATCAATAAGCCATTAAAATGGTCCAAAATGTATATGAAAATGTGCGCTTTTCAGGACTCATCAATTGCAATAAAAATAAATGTGTGATAAGTGTGCTCTTTTTTTTATTCTCAAACTGGGTTCATAATTACTTATTTCATGCCCTTTGGATCTTGGGCACACTGTCAATCCAAGAACAACAACAAGGGACACACAATTCAAGCATTAATCACATAAGAAAAAGAATAATTAAAAAAATCACACTTTTAGTAATATGCAATGTTTTTACATAAAAGATAGAGAAATAAGATTAAAAAAAAAAAAGACACAACTACATACTAGGAAGAAAGGAACCTCTCTAGTTGAAGTATCAAGTTGGGACAAGCCTTCTTAAAGAGAGATGAGCTATGGTGGATAAATGAGATGGGTAGAATGGTGGATGAATTACACTAGTAAGGGGGCTTTTTCCTTCATGTAAGGTAGTGGACGTCCAAGACCATCCTTAAATAGGGTATGGGCTGCCTTATTCTTTTTCCTCAGTCCTTACTTTGTTGCAAGAATGTTCTTTACTTAGTAAGTCTTCTCAATTTTTTTTTTCTCTATTCTATCTTTATGTACTTGTCATATTTCCTTCTTTAGCAAAACTTCCTTTGACTTGATATTTATGAGATATACACGAGGTGGCAAACTCTGAGTTGGAATCAAAAGAAAATTGAATGCCCAATCAATATGTGTAGATTTTTTCCACTTTTGTCTCTTTGAAAATCTTCTTTCTTGATTTGATCCTTCATGGAATTTCTTTGATTGTCTTAAATTATCTTCAAAATGAACTTGAGATTTTGTGCAAAGAAAGTGGACCCCCTCTTGGACGCCCCACATGTGTGACCTACACATGTGCATGTGTGAGACCCTTTTTTCTCATTTCCTACAAGCAAAAAAAAAAAAAAAAAAAAAAAGAATTTCATGTAAAAAAACAAATTTACCCTTAATTCACAAATGCATGATTGCGGGCCCATCTCTCAGGAAATGATGAATGAATGCACCTAATGTTTAATTAATTTCATGAGAAAAACACATTTAAAAAATGGCAGGTTTCATGATTTGATCCAAAAATGATGGTTTTCTAGCAAATGATGCAAGAATGTACTACAATGGATAAAAAATGAATAAAATCATGATGTGACACTAAATGAGGCTCTCTTGGCTTCATAAGTCCTTAAACTTACCAAAAATGATAATTGAAAATGTGCATTTTTAAGGACTTATCACAAGTCGTGGCCAATGAGCTAAAAGAGAAATGCAGTGGCCGTTGGTTTGAGTGTTTGGTTTGAGTGTTGGGGCAGCTAGCCACTGGGATGACTTCCGCCACTAACGTTCTGGCCGGTGGAACACCTGGAAAAACAGTCAGTAACTGCACTTCTAGCCGCTGAGGGATAAATGAGCAGCAGCCGCTGGAGAAAAAGGCAGCAGGGTAATGGCCGCTGAAAATGGACTGTGTAGGGGGAAATGTTGGCCTGGCTGAGTGCAGGGAGGTGAGGGCCAACTGAGTACAGGGAGATGATGGTTGAGAGTTTGCAAGGGGCTGATGGCCGAGAGCCTGCAGGGAGAGTAGCTGAGAGTGCAGTGTAGGTAGACGAGACAACAGCAGAGGGAGAAGAAGAGAAAAAAGGTCTATGGCCGCTGGGCCTGATAGCCAAAGGCTGAGGTGCAGGCCCTACTTCTGATCTAAAACAAAGGAGGCAGGGGCTCCATGGTGGGCCCCACAGGTGGGGGTGGCCTCATCAGGTAAGGGTCACAGTAGAGCTGAGGGTGGTGGCAGGCTTCACTCAGCTAAGGAAATCCATTTTTCCCATTATCAATGGCCCATACAGATTAAATCAAAACCATTAAAATTTGATTTTTCCCCAAACAAATCCGACCATGGGAGGGGGCTAATAAAACTGATTTATTTTCCTTAAACAGAGTTAACATGCACGATCAAGTCAAATCAAGATTATTCATCCATAACATGCAATATAAATTGAATACTTGTCTCTAATCGAAAAGCTAATCAAACTCCAAACCTCAGTCAAGCCAAGCTCTATCCGGGAGCTTTCTCTACCAAACAAACTCCAAAAATCCATCCTAACAAGAAAAACCCAAACAAAAAAAAAAAAAAAAATCACCAAAAACCGTGCACAATGAAGAGGAAGAAGGTGGGTTTTAGCCAAGGAGAAAGAGGGCTTACCTCTTTGAAAATCAAGGAAGAAGAAGGTGTTGCATGAGGGGGCTGCCACCGTCAAATTCGTACCAAAACAAAGTATGCGGTTCAGAACATGATGTAGAGTTGATTGGCCGGCTGGATCTTGCAAAGAAGCCTCCACGAAAATGTTCTCCAATAAGCCATGGAAGGGGAGAGGAGAAGAAAAGAGAGAAATCTCTCATGTTAGCTGTGGCTGGTTGCAAAAGAGCATGCAATGAGGGTTGTAATGGTTAGTGGGGGTAGGTGGGAGCATTCGATAAGAAGTGACAGGTAGGTGGGATATTTTGCAAGAGCTTGTGGTGTGAGTTTGCTACTGTTGGCATTTGTGATGGGGCCCACTTGTGTTTACAAATGGGTGGACTCCACTCACAAAAAGACACCCCCCACAAGGAATCTCATGGTGATATAGATAAAAATAGTTTGAGTTTTATCCAACTCTCAATCCTTATCATATCTCCATTCAAATTCAAATTGAGAGAGTTTGATTTAATCTATTATCCTTATCATCTCTTAATTCGAATTTGAATAGAGATCTTATCAATCATGCCCCAAAGGGCTATATATAGACATGAGAAATATCAATTGGAATCACTTCAACAATACAACTTTCACTAGATCTACTATTTTCCCCCATCATCTTCTACATCTAGGGTGTCCATCATTGCCCTTGGATCTTGAAGAGTGAATCACTTGTGACTGATCTCTCATAGACAGTCAGAGATCTCCACAACTAGTGCCTGATTCAAGCCGACGCAGTCCTTATCGCGTTTGTAGCAGCCAGTTCATTTAGATTCGTGCTTCCACTGCATCTACATCCTTCAACTACCACCTTAGCCAAACTTAGGGCGAGGTGACGATGGTCTTTGAGACCTTAGACAAATCAGGTCAAAGAAGAAGAATTGTAGGTCAAGAGAAGGGCTTTCCAACAAGCCAAGAATCATAATTTTCCGATAGAGGGGACAGAATCTGTCATTTCCCAAACTACTGCTATATTTACCTCGAAAAGAGTGTCAACGGTCAAATTGGGCTTTTTGGCCCTCGGATGAATTCGGGCTGGACATGAAAGTTGTTAGGCAGGCCGAGATCTAGATTTTGAGCTCAGGGTTCCAAGGAAAAAGTGAATTGTCTGGTCAAAGCCTAGCAATTTTTGATGGAATTGGTCAATCGAAGAGTTTCGGGTCTTAATTAATTCGAGTTGAATACAGAAGTTGACTGGAATGATAATTTTGATCAAAGGGCTTTGAATAGCAAATTTACAGAATTTAGGGATAATGTCCCAGTTTCACACGAAATCACAGACAGGTTCCAAAGAGAGGTCGAACTAGGCTCAAGGACACTCAAAACTTCCCAAGATTAACCAAAGACTATTCTAACAAAGAAAATACCACGATTGGTCTCTAATACCCACTTAGAAACCTAACCACAAAATTACTAGTATCCTTCACCCGCCACCTTTTTAAAGTCCTTCATGGAGCCCATATGTAATCTAATGCAAACAGCAAGCCCTAAGAAAAATAAAAAACAATAGGACACTAAAGAGCGAGTAGTGGGCAGGGTCGGACCTACATGTACCGTATTGGGGGCTACTAAGATTGAAAAAAGCCCATTAGGCCCTAAGGGAAGTCTGGCCCAACCCCCACTTAAAATATTCTATAACCCCCACCTCCCTTTCCCCAACTCAAAATACTCGCTTTCCTGATCTCTCTAAAAAAAAAAATTTCTCAAATCGGCAAACCCTCCATCTCCTTCCCCAACATCGGTGCACCCTAGTTATTCCTCCCCCCGACACATGCATCTCTTCTCTCCCTCTCTCTCAATCCACGTCTCTCTTAGTATACCTATCTCAATCTATCTCTCTTATTCTCTCAGTTCATATCTCTCTCAACTCAATCGATCTCTCTCGTTGAATGTCTTAATCTCTCTCTCAATCTCCATCTCTATCATTTTTTTTTTATTTTTTTAACCTTTACAAATAGGGGTTTAACACTATCTTCAACTGGTGGATTTATATGGATCTCTACAAATCAACCTTAACTAAACCTAACAAAAAAACTCCTCCCCATATCGAACTTAGCTTGACAACCCAAATCTATTTTTTCTACGTTTTTTCAAGTATGAAAATATGTTTGGTTTTGATAAAGAAAAATGTGTAGCTGGATTAAATGTATATGAATACATTGAGTGGTTTAAATGTATTTGGATTAACCACATCAACAACATATCATCTGCAATGCATTAAGCACATCAATGCCTTCTCCAATATATGATGGGTCAGCCATATGAATTCCATTTTGCAATTTCAATATATCTTGGGGATTATCCTAAGAAAGACATTAACCACACAAAATTCTATGAAACACCATTGGTATGATCCGAGCCATCACCCATCGGTCATAAGCCCCCCTCAAACGAAAATCCTGAGTCCGCCAATGGTAGTGGGCCAAACCTGTTTAGCTCGCTGGACACAATTTGATCGTAGGATCACTTGCATTTGGACCCACATGCTAACACCTCCATATCTTTTTTGGGGATTCGGCGACGGGTCCCTGAAAATTTCACTTTATTGCATTAGGTCCACAATCTTTTTTTATAGTGTGATAGATCCTTTTTCCACATTTGGAAACCTAAAATGTCTAATTTACCCTTTCTTCAAATCATATCCCATGATTAGTGGGATAAGCCATTAATAATGGTCAACTACCATTAAATTAGGCATTATTAATAAAATTCCACTAATGAGATTTTCAAATAAATTTCAAAAAAACACAAATAAGTTTCAAAAAATAGGAAAAAAATTTCAAAATAAATTTCTAAAAATGAAATAAATTTAAAAAATGCACATAAAATTCAAAAGAACGCAAATAAATTTCAAAAAATGAAATGAATTTTAAAAACCCAAATAAATTTCAAAAGAAAGCAAATAAATTTCAAGAAACGAAATAAATTTTAAAAATAATAATAAATTTTAAAAAAAATCAATAAATTTCAAAAGAACGTAGATAAATTGAAAAAGACACAAATAAATTTCAAAAAATATAAATAAGTTTCAAAAGACGAAATAAATTTTAAAAGATCCAAATACATTTCAAAAGATCCAAATAAATTTAAAAAAAATATAAATAAATTTCAAAAGGCTCAAATAAATTTCAAAAGAAGTAAATAAAATTAAAAAACGCAAATACATTTGCCAAAACTAAGATATCGCCATATTTCCAAATTAGCAAATAATGTGGCAAAAAACTCAAGCCTTTTTGTCAAAAACTAAGTTAAATTTATTTCAAAAAATACAAATAAATTTCAAAAGACAGAAATAAAATTCAAAAACACAAATAAATATGCCAAAATATCATATAGACTTGTTTATAACTTAGATAGATTTGTTTCAGAACTCAGATAAATAGCGTAAAACTCAGATAGATTTGTCCAGGACTCAGATAAATTCATCGAGAACTCAGATAAATTCATCCAGAATTCAGATAAATTCATCCAGAACTCAAACAGATTTGTCCAGAACTCAGATAAATTCATCCAGAACTCAAACTGATTTGTTCAGAACTCAGATAAATTAGCCAAAAGCTCAGATAAATTTGTTTAGAACTCAGATAAATTTGCATAAAACTCAAATAAATTTGATAATAATATGAAATACTCAGATAAATTTGACAGAAACTCATATAAATTTGTTAAAACTCAGATAAACTTGAAAAAAACTTAGATAAATTTTACAAACACTCAGATAAATTTCATTAAAACTCATATAGATTTGTCAAAAGACTTAGATAAATTTTTCACGAGTTAGGTCAACCTGGGCTTGACCCAAACTGGACTGGCTGGCTACTGGGCTTTTTCTGCAAATGGGTCGGGCTTGATCCGACCTGACCTACGCTGGAACAGACCCAAAAGGGTCTTCTTCCTCCTTTGTTTCTCTGCAACAGGAACCGGAATCATTCCTCTTCTGGTCTTCTTCTCCTTCGATGGTAACGGTGCAACATCGCTTATTCTTCGGCGACGGGGGCGGCACGCAGCGGCGGCAGCAAAGACGCCGGAGGTGGGGCCCAGCGAAAAACATTCTAAGGTCAGGCTACGAAAACACGTCTGTTTCTTCCAACAATCGGCGACGAGAGCAGCAGTGTTGCTCTTCTTCTCTGGCCACGTTAGGGAGACAATGCCCAGATCAATCTCGTTCTTCAGTTCTGCAAGAAGGCAAGTCCGTGGCCCAATCAAGATCTCGAAACCCCGATCTCAGAAGCCCCGATCTCGTCCTCTTTCGATTCCGGCGTGCAGTTGACGAGTGATACCAGTCTCTTACTCTTCTTCTTCGGTGATCGTGACCCACCAATCGATCTATCGATTTTCGCACGATCAGTGGCCCTTTCGAAGTCCGATTCAACGGATCTCGTCCAATCAGCTGGAAACATTCAATATCGTTTCCCCACTCTCTGTTTTCCTCTTCCGGTGACACGCAGTCCTCTTCTCTGGCAGCGACAGTAACAGAAAACCCTCACGGTTTTCTTGCCTGCACTGGTTCTGCTGCGATCTTCTGTGACCAGAACAGAGAGCTCTGAAACCAGTCTCTGTTCCGCGATTGTGACCTACCAATCGAACTATCTATCTTCGCACAATCAGCTGCACTTTCGAAGTCTGATTCAATGGTTCTCCTCCGATCACACCAAACAACAACAACCTGTTTCTTCGTCTGCAATGGCAGAAACGGGTTCCTCTGTTCTGGGTGATCAGTTTGGATAAAATGTTTTTGCAGAGACGCAGAGATCAGATCTGTGATGAAGACGATCTTTGGTTCAGATTTTTCCTAGGAATGAGGTGGGGAAACAGAAGATTTGAAAATTTGAAATTTCAAAATTTTATGCCTAAAATGGTTGAAAGGGTAAATCAGTCATGAGAATTGTATCCATGGACTTCTGGCTGCAAACAGTCTAGCTGTTTGGACCAGAGCCCTTAAAAAGAATTTGTCTGGACTGGAGGCTGGAAACATTCAATTCTAGGGACCTTTGGCTAATTATCTTTATCTTTTTTCCTCTGTTCTCTCTTGCTTGAAGAGAGATGAGAAGCATTTTCCCTCATTGAATGCAGAGGAATAAGCATATCCCATGCATCATTGCCTTGCATTCTTCCTTCTTCATTTCATTGGGCCTTCTTTTATTTCCTTTTCCCCTGTATCACAAACCATTGGTTATATCACCATAAACGGGGTGCAATTTTCATTTATCTCTCCATTCAAGTCTCAGGTTCTCAGTTCTCTACTCTATCAGACTACCTTTTTGCATATCTTAAGGACATTTGATTTTGAAATACCAAAGGTCCCTTTTTATCATTCTATCCTTTGGCCTCGTTTGATAAGGATGACATATCTTTAGAATCATCCTATCTTTAGAATGAAGGGTTCTTTCTCCTTTATTCTTTCTACTTTTGGTTGAACCTTTTCACTAAACCTGAATATTGATTGATCAGAAGAGAATCACAACTTATTATTCAAAATCTCTAGTGAATATTTGGTCTTCCAAGCTTCTGAACTGACATTGCTGGGACTTTATGGCACAACAAGGGGAATAAAATCAGCTTGTGTCAGTTTAGAAGAGTCACACTCACACATCTGGTGTTTTTTACTTTTTTTTTTTTTTTTCATATGGCACCTTGCTGAAGGGATATCCTTAGCTTGGGTGATTGGGAAAACCTTTCTTGCATTTTTAGCATTTAAGGAGAATAAAACCAAATGAAAGGTTAAGATTAAGGCTGTTAACGGTCTTGGATAGAGCCCGAGTCTAATGAGCCCTTGGGTTTGGAGCATGCCTGTCAATTTGGCCCTTTGGCGGGGTCCATTCGGCCCTAAAACACCCTTTAAAATGAGGGTTTTTATTTCTCTTAAAAAACCAAGGGCTTGGCCGGGCATGGACAGAATCTTGCACGCCTTCTAATTTCGAGGGCAAGGCATGTACAGTACCAGGCCAGGCCCTTGTATTTTTCTTTATATATATTAGCCTAAAAGACCTATGCATCAATAGTGGTGAGAAAACCCATAACAAGAATATCAAGAAAGCCAATAATTGTTATTGGTGTTGATTTCTATTGTTTTTATTTTCTAAACATCTAAGTTCTAGGGTGCCAATAAACATTCATCTTTATTTTATTCTTTGACATTCATTCAACAATATTTTCCAAAAGAATTTGGTATTTTTAATTTTCCTTTGGATATCTATAAATGTACCTATATGATTATTAGTAAATCTTATATATGTATTGATCTATTTGCATTTTTTGAAAGCATTAGGACTTGTCTTCATTTGTTAGTGCACACTTTCGTATTTTTTGTTTTCCAAGTCCTTGGTACTATCAATGACAATTGCATGAACGATCTATCGATGCTCGATGGTAGTGTAGGAAAAAGAATTGGTACGGTTTATTGTTTTCAGCCCTGAGCCTGCCCTGGCCCTCAAAGTTAGGGTAATGGCCTAGGTAAGTTCAGGATTTAGCATATCTACATAACGCGAGGATGAGTTAAGGAAAACTCTGGGCCCTGCTCGGCCCAGCCCTTTGAAAGGCCTAGTTAAGAGTCCCTTAATGCTCTGGTCGAGTACTCAGGTCTCTGTAGTAAAAGAACCGGTTTATATACTTAGAAAATTGACATTTGCTTCATACAGTATTAGGTATGTCTGATCATAACTAGAGTCTAGAGATCCTGAAAAGGGAAGTCCACTCAATCCAGCCGTTATCACAGTTTGGTAACCTGTCTTGCTCGTTACCTAATCATGTTGACACTTCGTTAATATTGTTAGAAGTGCATGTCTCGGCATTATATTTTTGCCACAAGACTTCAAAAACCGTGAGAACAGGGGCGGAATTAGGAAGCTGGCACCATGCCAGTCGCACCATGCATCTAAATTGCAAAAAACCCCTTTACATAAATTAAAATTTAAAAAAAAATAGCAATGGCCCACCCTAGATTTTTTTTTACAATCAACCCCCCAATCCCTATAGAGCCGTGCTACTTGTCCCGGACGGGGAGCCGTGCCACGTCCCGGGACAAAAATCCCGGGACAAGTAGACTTTTACATCCCTATATCCTGGTTCCGCCCCTGCGTGGGAAAAGACTGCAATAGCGGTCCATTTCTGTGGGGCCCACATAACAAAAACTTTCCAACCTAACCGTGGGGTCTGGATAATGAAATCTTATTCTTGTGGTGAAGTTATTCTAAGACGACGAAACTTACCACAGAAGAACGCCACCATCTGAATTGGTCATATCCATTACAGAACCTTCAAAATTGTGTTAAAATAGTATAATGATTATTAACTCATTTTTCAACTCGGTTTTAGTCAATGCAAATTAAATATGATATATTTTGATCAATCATCCTTCCTTTTATATTTCATATTTTATTACAGTAATCAAAGCCATGATAGATGACTTATTATTAAGGGTTTGGATGTTGATGTCAATTAGAACTTGTCACTCACTACATCATCCTCTGGTCTTATTATCCACTTGGTTTCTTGCACTAAGGACCATCTAAAGTAGGACCCACTTTGGGTTCAACTAGGCGGTGGGCCAACCTGAACTCGGTTGATCCAACCTGATTCAAACTAAAATTTAGATGAGCTTCAAGGCAGCTTCAAAAGGGCCGAAGGATATCTAATGCCCATATTTTGTCAGATGCGAAAGAAGTGATAAATGTGATCAAAGGAGATATGGACTGGTCTATTAGTTCGGTTGTAATAGACATATTAATTATAGTTAGTATTTTTTTTAGTATAAAGTTCAATTGCATCCTCAAGGAGTTCAAATTTCCGGCTCACCGCTTAGCCAAGTATAATTTTGTCAGCGAATACAAATTGAGTGGTTTGAGTGATTGGAGTTTGTTGAAGGGCATTGTCGTTGTTTGTTTTCTCATTGTTAATGAAATTCCCCTTCCACTGGGAAAAAAAAAATTAAAAATGAGCGTATTTGGGCTCAAGTAATTGAAACCATTATATATATATAGCAAGGCTCTCCTAAGCTAAAAGTTTAGAATAAGATAAGCTCAAGTGTGTGGTGGGGCTCACCTGGGGATTCACGTGGGGATAGGGGTGGGGGGGATTTCAAGGACTCCCTGAGATCTTCCTTTCTGTAAAAAATCAACCCTAATTGTGATTTTTATCATCTCCATATGAGCTCAAAAGTTTAATAGTCAATAGTCCATTCGGATCGATTCATAGTCGATCCAACGGTCCAATAAATTCATATTTGACAGAAAGTTGGTGGACATGTGCAATTTAGAGGGGTTATGTGTTTGGTCCATTTAGATGGACCAAAGGTGGGCTCCACAAGCATGAGCTTACGAGATTTTATCCTAAGCTTGAACTTAGGAGAGCCTTGCTCTTATATATATATATATATATAAATATATATATGAAGCGAAGTGGTTTCAAATTAAAATCAATTCCAATTCGCTTCAATTGATTTTGACTCATCCAATTTAATTTAGTTTTGACCCTAGCAAAAATGGATTTCAAAGGGGCAACCTTAACACAACACCACAAAGCATCTTTTTGTTAATATTTATCAACAAAAAGTTAAAATTAGTTAATGAGGAAGGAACCTAGCCCCACTTTGGAATATTGACCGGGAGTTGGAATTTATCTATGAGGTATTTATAAAAATAATTATATTCTTATAAATATTGACCCCTATAAATACTGTTATTATTATTTTCATACTTATGCATTGTACTTTAAGCATGGGTGATCAAACTTTTGAAATAACTATTTTATATGATTTCTTATATAGTCATTAATTTTCTATGACAACCATTTTACAAAAACTAAACTCAAATGAATATATAATATATGGAATTGCTCAATAAAAATAATAAGTTTCATAATTAATAAGAAAATGGAAATATTATTGAAAAAGAAAAACTCGTGACAATATCATGGAGCTAAAGAGGCGGTGGAAAACTTTTCATGTAATTGATGTGCTACCATGCACGCTTGCCGATGGAGAAAGTGTAGAGTTTGGTTTTTTTCTTTTTTGTGTGTGTGGCTTTAATTTTTATAAAACACGATGTATATGTAGTGGAACACTACGATAGGCCCCATCTATTAAAAATCACAATCATTAAAACAAACATCCTTGTTATTTATGGGATACCTCAAATTTTCACCTTATTCTGGGTCATTTCCGCGGTCAAATTGATTCTCTGATAAAAAAAATATAAAATACTGGAATTTTCCAAATGAGGTTTTTTCTGTGATTTGGACTCTCCAACATGCCTTTTGTCTATTAAGAAACTCTCAATATCATCCAATTTCTATCAAGGCAATAACATGTGAGTGTTAATGGGTCTCAGTGAAAGGTTATGCAATCCAGATCTGAACTCCCATGCTAGGGACGTCCATGGCTGATTTTAAATCAGCAAAACAGATTGCAGAAATCTGTTTTTGGGCAGCGCAAATCAGCCATAGATCTATGCATAATAATGCCATGAAATCATGATCAACAAGTGTATAATCAAAGGAGATGAAAGAGGACTAATACCTTGATGATTTGAAGACTTCAAAAATCTGAAACTAAAGATCCAAAAAACTGATTACAAGCCTGCAATCAGCAAGACAAGTTGCTGGAATTTTTCTGCAGTAACCTTCCTCTTGATCTTCTCCTCTATTCCACAACCCAATCTAATTGGCTATGATTGTGGGATCAAACTATGGAATCCTTAAGAGGTTTTTCTGAACTATAATTTGTGGAAAGAAAACCAGACCTGATTTTCTCTTCAAAGAAGAAAGAAGAAGAAGGCAATGGGCGTGTAACCAAGGTGTGGGCAGCCAATGGGTTTTCTCTCCTCTTGTTGCACGCCTAGGGTTCCTATCTCCCTCAAAACTTTTTCTCTCCCCTCTTGGATGTCCAATAGGGAGATGTTTATAGATGGGATCTTTCCCTCTAAGTTCTTTTCAAATAGAAATAGGAAACTAAGAGGACCATCCCATAAAATTAGCAACTAGCTACCTTAGGTGTGCAACACCTTCTAATTTTAGTTTCTAAAACAATTAGGAAACTTTAAGTATAGGAATCCTTACCCAATGAGGAGTCCAACCTTCAAAGTAAAGATACTTACTAAAAATTGGAAACCTCACATAAGGGACCCCCTTTAAGGCTGGCCCACAAGATAGAAAAACACACCATGGCCCACAAGTCAATAATTTAGCTAGAGTTAAATTCATGTATGCCATCAAAGGCCTATTTGAATTTAAACTCAAAAAATATTTTTCCACAAAAAATAATTCAACCACACATCATCTAAACAAATTAGGAAACCATGCCAATATAGGAAAGTGGCTAGAGAAGGGACCAAAAGACATATTTGCCCTTGGCTCCCAAAATGACCAAAATGTCCATGCTAACCCCATAACAACATTAAGATCATTTTAACCCTAACTCATTCCACTAAAGAGTTACGGTTGCACTCCAAGGACAAATATTAAATATGAATTAAGCTCGTCAGGAAATGACATTCGTCTTCGACCTACTAAGTGAAATGACCGAAATGCCCCTCTATGTAACATCCATAATCAAGTCAGGTTATCCGATGTACTATCAACCTTCTCGACTATATCTCAACCTTAGAACTTCATATCCTTGACTTAATCATCATCTGGATATCATTCTCTTGGTCCAGGGAGCGACCCACAAGTTCAATATCCATATGGAACATCCATATACTATGATCTTAGATTTTGATGATTAATTGGATAATTCTAAGGGGACGATCGCTCCATCACAAGATGGCATAGATTCTTTATTGCATCTACACGTCCCAACTAATCAAGCTCGAGTACCCAAAACACAGAGCTGTAGACCCATGAACAGGATCTCACCCAAAGTGAATTAAAGCACAAGAACTTGACTTCGTCAGTTCATCCACATATGCTCAAGATTAAGAGCACTGGTCACTCAGTAGCATAAGGTGACTTGATCTCTCTCAGTGATAGTACTATTTTAGAAATCACACCTACAATGGTCCTGTTCAATGCATGAGACATGCACTAATGAGATAAATCCAGAAAAGCCTCATGTGACTAATGTAAGTCACCCTGAATACAGGAGAGTATTTCACTATAACTTATACTAAGATGAAGTGCCCAACTCCATCTCTTAGTTATGAACCAGTTTATTGTTTCAAGTGTCCATGACTCAGACCTGTCTGTGTGTAGCCACTACACACCCAAGTCATTTACTAGAAACAATGGACCTTACACAAACATACATGTATACATGCAGTAAGAGAAAATAATAATTCTAATAAATAACCAGTAAATATCCAATAACAGAGATGTGAGTGCTGTTAGTGGGCTTTAGGGCATACACAAATCCCAACACTCAGTGTCTAAGTTCCACTAATCTAAGGAATTTCAAGTACTTTTGTTTGTTCTAATTATACTTTTTTTTTCTTTTTTTTAGAATGTGAAATGCTGATTTCTAAGTTGTCTAATTCACTCTCGGTTTTGGATTGTTTGGTTTCTTTTTTATCTATTGATTTTAATTGTAAACTTTTTGTTAAGAATGCAGAATTAATGGTAAAAAGAATTTCCAATAATTTTGGTCCATCTAAATAAAGAATTAAGCTCATTCTTGTTATCATCATTTTCTAATTTATCCAATATAATTCTATTTCTCTATGTCAACAACAGAGCTTTCATTTTTTCATTCATTTACTTTTAAGTTCATTGTATTTTATTAGAGCAACTTCAATAATTCTTTTATTTCTTTGTGTCTCTTTTTAGTATCGTCTCACGTCTCATTTGCATGCTTAATTTAGATCAGTGTTCAACTCATTTTAAACTGTGAGCTTCTTGAGACAATTGGTGCAATTATTAAACATTTCAATTTGAGAGGTAACCTTTTTTAATTCATTTACTTTTGAGTTCATCAAATTTTATTTAAGCAATTTTAATTATGTCATTTAAATATGATTTATACAAAAGAATCATCATTTTAAAATTTCTGTAGAGATTTACAATATTTTTATGGTTTGTATTTGTATGGTTTTCATAGATTGTGAGTTTCTTTTTTTCCCCTTTTTTGTTTCAACTTTTGGGTATTGGGTTTTCCTTGGTTTTTTTTTTCTTTTAAATCACTTTTTATCATGGGATTTTCTGTGATTTCTCATTTTTCTATTTTTTAATGCTTATTATTATGAGTTAATTATTTATTTTACTTCGATTGGGTTCTTTAAGTTCTCTTTGTGAAATCCTTTTATGAATTTTTCTTGTTCCTTTTGTGGCTTCAGATTTTCATTTTTGAGTATTAGATTATCACAAGTTGGTTTGGTTCTTCTAAATTTCTTTTATCATTGTATTGTTTATGGATCTCTATTTATATATATTTTTATAGCCTTTTTAATAAAATCTATTTTGTTTTGTTTTTTATTTCATTTATTATAATTTCTCACTTGTGATGGGTTTTAAATTTTTTTATTATGATGGTTTCTCTTGAATTTGTGGATTCTTTTGTCTTTACCCTTTTGTGCTCCATTTTTGAGTTTTTTTTTTTTTTTTTCCTCATGAGTGTTTGATTCTTTTAAATTACTTATGTTTTTGAGTTGATTATGGATTTTTATGTCTATCTTTTATTTCTATCTGTCTTTCAAATTTCATTGGATTTTATTCATAGTTTATATTGTTTGTTTGTTTTGATTTTTTTTTTTTTAGTTTTCTTGATATTTAATCTTCAATTTTCATGGGCTTGTGTTTTTTTTTTTTTTTTCTTAATTATATGGTATTAGGTATTGAATTCTTATGGCCTTCTTTTTCTTTCATCTCTTTCAAACTGAAACCTTTTGCATTTAATTTTAAAGAAACTAATAACAAAGTATTTTTTTCTTTTATAAATTTTAACATTATGCAGGCATGTTTTCCTAGTCCCATATATGATAATGATTCTCTTTGATCAAGTCCTGCGACATTTCTTTGGAGGCCTATTTGTTTCAATGAATTCTTTCCACCTCTCTAAGGGCCTATTTAAATACACAAGAATGTATATAAGATTCATGCCATAAGTGGTTTAAGATGAAAATCAATGAAATCTGAAATCTCACTAAGGAGCATCAAACAACCTCTCCTTTTGATAGAATTCATCTCAAAGGTTGTTTTGGTTGATTTTCGAAGGTCTTCAAGGGTCTGCATCGAAGTATGGTAGAAGGATAAAGTTCATGAAATTTGGTCATTTGCTCAACAGTACAAAAATCTCAAAAAATGAAAATTATGAAAAAGCCCTCCAAATTTTTTGGAAATTGCAAATAACCCTATAATATGCCTAAACGAACTCAGATCTCAACCAAACTTTGCACACGCGATCCTAATTGTAGACCGGACTTGCTTAGCTTCTAGATGAATTTAATTAAATAAAATACAATTAACTAAGCTAATTACATCATCAGGGTACGAGACCCTACAGTAGGGAGGGACGAATCAACCCTAAGCATGTGTGTAAAACTAAAATGCCAATGCCACTTAACCGTAAGTGTTTTGGCCTTTTCATCCTGGCTTTTATTCCTTGTCATTGACATGAATTTTTTTATTGTTTTATTAAAAGTTGCAAAAGTACGTTGAAATGGAGGATTTTTTTAAGAGGAATCGAAGGATCTTAGTCCGTTGGTTAGGTCTAATCAATCAATCACTCATCATCATCTAAACTTACGATATGGGTTAGGGCTGGGTTGACCTAATAACTATACAAACGCTATCATTTAGTTAAAATTTGAAAGCTAGCTGACCCCATTTTTGCTTGCCAAACAGGAACTAGATTATGATTAAACTTCGTAAAATTCATCTTTGTATGATCTAACTAGGTCATGTCACATTCATCTCTCTGTATAAAAATCAACACGAATTCCATTCTAATTGAAGTGATATGCAGTATTGGATGATCATATATGGGTAATTAAATATCTACATGTGACCTATTTAATAGTTAGTAGTTCATGCATTGAAGTGCAATTTGGACCAAGTCCTAGTTTCATCAGGTACAACCTCACCAGATATCGTTTCTCATTATTTTTCTTTTCTGGAAAAACTTCATGTCTTCATTTTATTATAAGCGTTGAAGTGGATCAGCAAGAAGCTTCTTCCTTATCTCATTGACTGTCTGTTGCAGCAAGTCATGTGTCTCTCAAAGGAATCTTCTCTACTGTACTATTATTATATGCATACCTGAATTAAAAAAACCTGAAAGGCAGGTGGGAAAGGTCCTTAATAACATCAGTATACAGCTTATGATTGTCTTGTAAGGGCTGGTCGAAGATCTTATAAACGCATTCAACTTCATTTTCACATGTTATGGTTATTGTCAGCAGAAAACTGAACAGCTTAATATAGTTCCCATTTTGTATTGAATTCAACCTGGATGCAACTACCCATGTTATTAAAACTCCGGGCTGGCCCATCTGACGTACTATCTATAGAAACTAATATCTCATAAAAAAAGGGAAAAATTAAAAATAAGAGACTGTAACCTCAGCGTAATGAGATGCAACCTATGATCTTAAGTGCTCATTTCTTCAATCATATCGATTCTCACTGCATTTCTATCGTAGAAATTAGAAGTAAGAAGTTAAATGTCAAGATTTAAAAGGGATCATCCAGGAACCAGATTTACGGGCTCATTTGTTTCCTTAATTGAATTCATACGAGATCTAAGACTTACTATTTTTAAGTTGTTAAAATGAAGAATCAAAAGTGAATGAATGCCCAAAATGATTCTAAAATAACATCTGTAAAAATTCTAAGAAAGTCAATGTGAGAATCAAGGTATATCTTCCATCTCTCGCCGAATATTCTACACTCTTCACCTCTTTAATGATCCTTAGTTGGAGCTCATTTGTCCATAAATTCCTATGTGTCCAATTCCTATATACTCTATCCAAGCAAATGGGCCTTACATGAATTCTAAAGATGCATTTCTAAGGTAGTGAAAATTGAAAAAACAATTAAAGGTAAGATTTACAAATGAAATACTTGAAGCTAAAGGTTTTATTAGAATATTTTCAGTTGTTTGGGAAAGCATTGGAATCTATGAATTTTTAATTTTGTTTTCCATTTTATCTAAAAGATGCTCAAACAGTTAAGTTTTATTTTTATCAAGGGGTTTTCAAAATAATTTTTTGTTATTTAACATAAATCCCACACCTAGGATGAATGCGGTTTCTTTACATGTTTTTGTTGCATGCTCTCTTACTAAAGAAATAGTAATTCTATCAATATTAATCTATAAATTGACCCATAAGGCCTATTTCTTTGCTGGAATTCCAGGAATTTCTGTCTCTGGAATTCATGAATTCTTAGACATAGTGAAATTCTTGGATGTTCCTTTGGGCTTGAGCAATCAGGAATTCCACTAAAATGCAAAGGGATTGGAATTTATGAATTTCCAAAAGTCAAAAGAGACCTTTCATGTGGATGAAATTCAGAAATGCTAGTGAAGAAACATGAAATTCAGAAATTTCAGAGACTGCCTGTCACATCATGTCTAGAAATTTCAGGCAGAAATTCCACTAAAGAAACATGGCCATAATCTCGTGGCACTCCTCGAGGATGTCCTTGATTTCTCTGACTCATTTAAGGTAGCATGAGCAAAGATGAAGCTATTATCGCAAATGATACTTTTTAGCCAACTGAACACTATAAAATAACAAATTACGTGATTTCTTACTACTCTAAGCAACATTCTAGAAAGGACTTAGGCCTCAGATTCAACATATATATATATATATATATATTTTTTTGGTAAAAGATTCAACATATGTTATGCAAACAAATTCGCTCCTTTCTGTTTCATCAGTAAAATATAATGTGTATGTTAAAGGGAAAATAACATCACGGAAGTGGACCGAGAGAAAATATTAATCCCCACAAAATCCGGACCCAGTGAGAAAATCTTTCATGTTTAAGATTTGTCTACTAAACCATATCTGTGTAATGTGTATTCCTGTCTATTATAATTTACAGGACAATAGTCCAATCCTATGGATTGTTGACCTTCTGTAGATCTAAATTACCTGAAAGGGCCTTCGAGTGGACAGCTTAACTACCTCCTTTGTTGTCAATAAAAAGTCAAAACCGGAAAGGAAGAAGTTTAGCTGTTCAGGAACTGGGCAATCTGCCGACTTGCAGTCCATTCTTATTTCCTGGAATGCAACCTCCAACGAAACCTGTTCGATCATGTCATTAGAGAAATTATCTGGTGTAGCCATGTGGACCACAGAAAACAGCATATATATCCAAGTCTGTTTTGATGGGATGAAAATGATAGAGGAAATGAAGGTGAAGAACTGTTTTTCTTTACTTATCAACCGTTGGATTGAAACAGTTGAGATTGGCAAATGATATGATCATCTCCTTATTCTCGTATTTTTATCTGAATTCTCTCAATCAAAGTGATATCTGAGCATGTCTCTATTCATTGAGATACAGTTTTTGTAAGGGTTTTTTTACCAGGTAAAGTGTGCCACTCAGTATAAATTAATTTGTTAAGAAACATGCACCTCTCTGTTGAATCCTGAACTACAGGTCTAAGTACCATCTTCATGTTATTAATATAAAATAGATTTAATCCCAATGGATTGACCAAGTGGTGAGAGCCACGGTTCCTCTCTCTTCTAGAATTAGAGATCTTGGTATCAGCTCCCGATTTCCCCTTCTTCAAGAATCGAAGGTTGAGTCCACTAGTGCTACCACCTTGAAGCCATAGGGGTGTTTCCCCGGCTTCCCCTCGGGCCTGGAGAGATTAGTCCAGACCAAAAGTTTGGGAACCCTCCGATAGGAGAAAAAAAAAAAAAAAAAAAACAACGAAGAAGAAAGACAGATTGATTTGAATGCCCCTTTCTTAGTCTTCCATTTTCATTTTTATAAGAGGGACTGCAACGTACTTCCAGAATCTCACGTATTTTATTTTGATACTGACGTCAGTCATTACGATGAATTTATAACATCTATGCTCATTATTAAACTTTCAATACCTAAAACATGAGCCTAATATTAACTTGGTTAACTTTATATTTCCATGGCTCCTAAACCACTCCTTATACATCCCTCTATTTTTCTTGATTGCCATACATGCATGTGTGCGCTCGATCCACTATGCATAGACAATTCCTTTGTGACAATTCCTTTGTGAAGAAAACGGCCGTGACGCATGTAGCATCAATTTCGGAGTCCTAATGCTGTGAGATTCCACAGTAGAACTCTAGTTGTTAAAAACTAAACCATTTAAAATGGCCCCTACTTGTAGTTTTCCTCATGACTTTTCACGTAAGCAGTAGTTGGATTCAACACCAAATTAATTATTTTTATTATACAATGGAGAATTTTTTAAAAAATTCAAATGTTTTGTTGTTGAGCCGCTAGATCATTGACTAGAATACTGGTAGAGGCATTTTACTTCCAAGGGACAATAAGAGGTCGATCACCAATAACGTTTGTTAGATCCATAGTAAGTTTGTTTGTGAGCCGGTATTTTTATTATTATTAATTTTCTTATCATTTCTTGCTATATAGGGATTCTAACTTGCACGCTTTAGTCAAACACCCATACTCCCTATAAGTGAAACATCAATAAGAGGTATCAAGAACTCTCACAAAAAGTGGATTGTTCCATTTATGATTGAGATTTAGATAATGCTATTAGAATCGATTGACTTTGGTCATTATTTTTCCTATACATCTTTGCTGACATATCCCATGATATCATGGGAATAGTGTATTTCACATAAATTAATAAATCTCTCGTTTCAAGATATCATGGTTTTATACAGCATCTTAGGAAAAATAAAATTCTAAATGATAGAACCTGAAAAATGATAGTTGGTACAGGGGTGTATATTTACTTTAAAAAAAAAAACCATTTTTTGTGTTAAAAAAAAAAAAAAAAAAACGAATTCGCTTACTGATTGTAAAATGTTTATGAAAAATAAACTGATAAATCTTATAATATCACGATACTAATAGAATATGGCACAAAACAATAAGATGTTGATATGATATTATTTGAATTTCTGTTATGAAATTGAACAATAGTGAGGAATACGTGGAAACCCCCTTAGATTTTATTAAGAGGCTCGGCTTACCGACCCTCACCAAATTCTTGTAAGTGCAATCCTTAGCCGGATCATCACTAAAATTTATGGCGTTATGCGATTCATCTAAGGGTTCAGATGGTCCCACTTGTCCCCACAAATACGAATCTCTTCATACACGCTGCCCCTTCGTAATGAATCCCTCCCCAAATACACATCATATTCTCTTGCGCTTCATCTCTCTCTCTCTCTCTCTCATTCACCATAATGTCTGCAAAAGGCGAGTGCGGCAAGCACGGCCACGGCCGCAAGAAGAAGCTCTACAAACGCCTCTTCTACTCCCTCCTCGCCTTCATAATCCTCATAATCCTCACAGTCTTCATAATCTGGCTAGTCCTCCGCCCAAGCAAACCCACCTTCACCCTCCAAGAGGCCACCATCTACCAGCTCAACGCCACCTCCCCCAACACCATCTCCACCACCCTCCAGGTCACCCTCTCCTCGCGCAACCCCAACAGCCGCATCGGCATCTACTACGACCTCCTCCAGGTCTACGCTTCTTACCACGACCAGCAGATCACCTTACCCTCCACCATCCCCGCCACCTACCAGGGCCACAACGACCTCACCCTCTGGTCTCCCGTCCTTTACGGCACCACCATCCCCGTGGCTCCCTTCGTCGCCGCCGCCCTTTCTCAGGAAGAGGCCGCTGGATACATCGTCGTCACCGTCAAGGTGGACGGGAAGCTGAGGTGGAAGGTTGGGTCGTGGGTGTCGGGGCACTACCATGTGTACGTTACCTGCCCGGCGTACGTGGCGTATGATAGCAGTGGTGGGACCGGGTTGAGATTGCAGCAGACCGTTGGATGCAGCACCGATGTGTGATGGACGGTTGGATGGAGGGTTTGGAGTTTGGACATGGTATCTCTCTCTTTCTCTCTCGTTACGGTGTTGGTTTTGTCGTTTCTTAGTTGTGTATACTTTGTTTTGTTTTGGGTAAAAGAGGAAATGTGTGTTTGTCGTCAAGTTCGTTATTATTGTTTTTGTGGACACGTTGGTTGCAGTAGTCAACTTCGTAGTACCAAGTGCAAACAGTTCACATTGCACGCGGTATCGAGTGGGGCCCTTTTTCTTGAGGCCCACTTGGAGGGGCCTGTGAAATCTTAACCCTCCAGATCTCTGTTCGATCTTCTCTAAATGGCCATCTCAAATACATGATTAGTCAAAAACAAATGGAGTCAATTTGGCGCATGAGAAAAGTTTTATCCTTTATGGCCTCCCAAGGCTTGGCATTTGGTTGCATATAGATCATTCGGAGAAGTCCAAATCTTAACCCTTAGAAGGTGGTATTTCAAGAAGCTAATGGGTTAGGATCATTCGGAATTACAGAATTTAGAGAATTCAACCGGTCAAAAGTGATTTTTCAGTTGTGTAGTTAAACAAATTCTCAATTCAAAATCTCAATCAAATAGGGAATTCAAATATCTATCACCCAAACAAGCGCCAGCGGCATGTTTCGCTATAAGCATTTGGGGATATATTGCTTGTCCCCCAAAGTCGAATTCTAATATGTCAAGGTAAGTAGCATTTTGCATTCCAAATTTGAAAATTCTGCAGGTCAAAAATGAGTTTTCACATGGGTAGGTAAAAAAACTCTTACTATCTAAATTAAATCAATTAGGATTTGGTTCAAAGTATATACTTAGAGGGTGAAGCAGAATATGTATATCCTATTTAGACAAGGCTTTAATGATGAATAATGAATGGGTTGAGTTAAATTTTCTGTTTTACCAGTTATTAATTTACTGTGGCTGTTACTTTGACTGAAGTAAAATTCTCATTAATAATGATGAAAAAAGAGGTGAGCACGGAGTCCAGGGACTTGGATTCTGAAAGTAGGGCCTGCTAACTTGATTCTATAGCTGGAGATTTATAAGAATCAGGACTCTTTTCACCACTTTTCACATATGATGCATCTGACGGTGGACCCCACATCAGGTTGTTTTCTGAAATTGTTACGGTGTCTGATGAAGGGTCCACGTCTGTAACGTCACGTGGGTGGCTCAGCAGTCGCCAGTTGGGCGAGTACATTTATTTTTTTTCCATGTAATCTGGTTCCTCTCGAGCCTGACCTCTGATATTAGGGTCCCCTATCAGATGGTGTATGTGGGAAAAATCTCGACCCTTCATCCTATCATTGAAGTTAAATGGTGGAACAGAAACTTTACATCGGCCTGTAATATTGAAGTTTGTCCTGTGATCATCAGCCCCACAGCATCATTTCCTATCTTGGTGCAAGTCTGATTTTACTATCCAATCCTATCTCCTGTGAATTGGCTTTGGGCTAATTTTTACTCCACTCCAAGCTGATCTGGCCCACCATGGGTGAGCCACAATGAATATCTACAGCAAGGAAAATACTTAGAGGCTCTGATTCTATTTCATGTCTTTTTGTTTTTTTCTTTTAAATTTAGATTTTGGGCATTGGGCTTTGCTGCTTCTTAGACGATCGGAATTGAGTGGTCAGAAATTGGTGTTTGTGGGGCTCACAGTCCAGCCGCTTATGGAGGTGTGGCCGATCTTTATTTTTTTTGGGAAAACCTCCGCTAAGCATTGGTGAGCGCCATATGTAATGGGCTTACCTTATGATCCATCTGAGTGTACCATAAAACAAGGACCCTCTAATAGTTATCGATCTTAAGTTGGGCACCCATATAAATTGATTGGACAGTTGGATCGACTTTGCACTCATTTAGTTGGGGACAACTCTTGTCGTTGCTCAAATTGTTAGGATGATGATCCGAGCCTCCGTCACCAAATCCGGTCGACCTTTTGTTTTATAAAACAAATTGTCTATTAATCAGTTTGATTGCTATGGATTGGTGAACCACACAGGTTTTTTATTTTTTTATTTTGTAAACATAATGGTGCAAGTTTTATTTTTTCCACCAAGAATGTCCTATCTCACCCCAGGTCTAGTCCCCTCAGTTGGGATAAAAAAAAAAAGCTTGTCTGCACAGATTTAGGAATCAAATGGTGGATAACATGTTGGTTATTTTTTTTTTGTTTTTCCCGGTACCTTTGCCTCCACAGCAATTGTATTGGGTCTTGTATAAATGTAATGGGTGGCGAGGGGTGAGGGTCTCCCGATTAAGTCATCCTACCTTTAGCTTTTGATTCAGTGATCCCAAAGAAATCTTAGATAAACTGATTTATTTGTTTTTCTTCTTCTAATAAAGAAAGGAGCACAGGAAGGACATTGGCCAGCAAAAGTAGTAATGGTGGACTTTATGCTCTTGAAGATGGCAAAATCAAACTCTTTGAATATGACTACTCCAGAAGATATATGGCTTCAATGGCTCGGTCATCAGCCATCCGCGCATGCAAAATAAAGTACTTGGGTTTCATCCAGTGAGAAACTTAAATAATAAGTTATCTTAGAATTAAATAATAAGTTATCTTAAATAAAGTACTTGGGTTTCATCCTAGAATTAAGATAAATCTCGTCTTAAATAATAAGTTATCTTAGCGCTTAAGACATGTTGGTATTGCATACCAAATAATCTTATTTAGTTTTTTTGTCTTAGCGCCTAAGACACAAGACATTAAGATCCAAATTTAAGACGATTCAAACATTACTTGTGTGTATGTGGTAGTTGTCAGCTTGGCAAAGGTTGTATGTAAGCTTCCCTTTTTTGGGTACCAATAAAACATTATCAGAACTACCTTTTGAGATACATTCTGATCTTTGGGATGCTTCTTCCGATGTTTCCAACCAGGGCTTTACTCACTATGCAGTATTTGTTGATGTTTTCCAAAATTCACTTTGTTATATCCAATGAAATGGAAATTATAAATATTCTTTCTTTTGTTTAAGAGATTACAAGAGCGATGGTGGCAAAACGTCTTTGGAAAGGAAATTAAAATCTTTCAAAGTGACAATGATTGAAAATTCACGTTAATTTGAGTCGTATTTGACATATAAAGGTTATTTTTTCTTCAAAAAGTCTTGTCCTACATGCTACACCAAAATAGAATGGAGTAGCCGAACCAATAATTGAAGAGTTGGGTCTCACTATAAAAGATGTTTCACAATAAAGTGGCAAAAAATTATTGGATTCAAGCATTTAGTACAACCATTTATTTAATTAACAGGGTGCCATGACTTAAGCTTACTGATTGTTTGTAAACTGTGTTTGACTCATTGTGCTTACCTTTTGTCACGACCCGGGCTCGAGAACCCGGCAAACTCAGCCGTGATCATCATACTTACTCCCGTAAACCCCGAATTAACCGAAGTTAAAACGAGATCCACAAGGGATATCATACTCAAAGTACCTGTCAAATATAAAACTTTTGCGGAAACAATATATATTTGACAATAACAACTTATCATTTACATATATACAAAAGAAAGTTCTTATACATGTACCGTTTTCAATATACATTTGTCAAATGCTGCATATACAAAATACTATGCAGACAATCATTGATTACATTTCCAGAATATTAATTACATCCCAAAATAAATCTATGAACAGTTACTCAAAACGTTTTCACAAAATGTTTCAACTCCCAATTCGCACTCGGATACCAAATCAAATGGTATCCCACCGGTTCCACTTTATCAAACCTCCTGGAGGAACCGGAGCGGTCTCCTCCGCTGGCGCCGAGGGCGCTGCAATACCGGCAGGGGCAACCGGGCCTGTAATGCCATCAATAACACTAATGAACACGACGGTTCAACAATGTATAAACAATTCTTGCAATAGTATATCAGTACATTCATATTACAATAATGACAATTTCAATGCTAGAGAAATCTAGACAATTATACAATAACAATAATAGACAATGACAGTCAGTACACATTTACGAATTTGCAACTACCATAGCATTCATTAAATTGTATTTCATTCATTTCATGTCCATCTTCCCTCAAAGGAATGATTATTATTTACCATCTCCCCTCAAAGGGAGGATTCATCTTCCAATGGAAGGCATCAATCAATATCCGAAAATACGATCGGAATTTGGTGGGACTTACTTGTGTCCTGGTCAGGGACAACTAGCATCACCACGGAGCTTCGGAACACCCCAATATCCATCTGCTGTAGCAGGATTAGTCATTCATTAATCATTGAACTCATTTAGAGTTCTAATACAATCGCTAGGTAGTGCCAGACTCAATAATCAATAACATTCAGTAAGAAATCCACTTATGGATTCAATTCAATTCAATAATTCCTTTCATGACAAAGAAAATGAACAACAATAATATCAATCTCATTATATTAATTACAATGAGAGTAATACTAACCACATATGGTTTTACCCAATCCTATTCCAATCCTATCTCAATCCTAAACAACCATTCGAGTGTAACCATTGGTTTTCAAATGCACGTGTTATTCATGATGGACATCACATTTGTATACTTAATATGTGCATTTATAGTCCCCGTAATTATCACCCATGGAGCTTAGCCTTTATCGATTTATATGGTTCATCCAAGGAACCCCCTTTTTCTTTTCCTTAAAACACCATTAATTCTTCATAATTTGATTAACCGATGATTAGTCTTAAAAACTAATCGGGAACGCATTTATGCTTAAGAGTCGTACTCTAAATTCTCGTAAAAATCCAAAACTCAAAATTCACCTAAATTTTCACTAACTAACATCACTGGGCCAGTATCAGGTTCGCTCGAGCGGACCCACTGTTCGCTCGAGCGGACCCAGACAGAACTTTGGTCGCTCGAGCGGACTCACACAGAACAATGTTCGCTCGAGAGGACTAAATGTTCGCTCGAGCGAACTCTTCAAAACCTCATTTCGTTCAAACAGAACCTCATTCGCTCGAGCGAACCTACTGTTCGCTCGAGCGAACGCTTCAGAATTTTACTCCGAAATTCTGAACCACTCTCTCTTCTTCTACTTCTTTTCTCCATTACACTTCCACAACCTGCATAAGAGATTGGAACCTCCTGTTCCCCCTCATACGTCATCCAATCACATTCATTCACAATAATACTTCTAATCACCCCTTAATCACTTCATTAAACATTCATAATCAATTCAAAATCCAATGTAAAATGCATAAAATCCATGCAAACTACCATACATCTCTATAATGGTTAACACTAATTACAAGGAAAGTTTACACTTGCCTCTATTGAAGCCAATGAACTCAAGCCCTCTTTACTTAGCTTGGCTTTAGACTAAAATCCCCCTTTTCAAACCCTATTCCACAAAACACCCAAATGAACTCCCATGAGTCATTTGTGCTAAAAATCATGCCTACCCATTCATTAATAACTTGGAAATCATAAAGGAAGGCCATTACTTACTTGTAACTCAAAGGAAAGAGATCTTGAGGTCTCTCTCAAGCTCCACTCTTTAACAATGGTGGATTTGCTTAGGGAAGAAGATGAAGTTGGAGATGAACTCCTCAAAACCCACTTCAATCACTCACAAGCTCACTCTCAATAAGAGGAATGGAAGAGGAAAAGAGGAATGGAGAGCCTAGGGTTTTTCTCTTGAGTTCCAAGAGGTAGAATGAAAGAAAACCCATTTGACTCTAATATAAGAGCTCTCAACACTTAAGCCCCCTTTCATTTGGCTTATTTACACATAGAGTCAAATGACTCCTCATTAAGTCCATTTGAGGTCAAATGGAATCGTGTTTATTATGAAAGTTGACGTACTCTTCGAGATACGCACGTTGGTATCAAAAATTTCCGTATTTGACAAAATACGTGAAAACCCGTATTTACGAAAAAGTCCTTGGTCTATCTTGTTTGAGTCTAAACTCATCTTAATCAATTTAATTTCATTCAAATCCATTTCAGTAGGCTCAATGTATCATTTGAGACTGATTTATTTCTCTTGGGTCATTAATCTTGATTAACCCATTTATCCATGCTTATTTAGCATTAATCACAATTAATTAGCCTTAATCTCGATTAGTTCGGGTCGGGGTGTAACACCTTTCCCTCCTGTGCAATCCACTAACAAATTCAGCATCCTGATCCTCCTACAGGATCTGTATATTTCTCCAAACATGTCATTTTTCATGAGAATAAATTTCTGTTTTCTATCACTAATTTTTGCTAGAAGTTTCCTAATTAGGGTCCATGACTGTGCTGTGCTTTCTCTCCAGTTGGGTCATTGACAGTGCCTTATCCAGCCTATCCACATCACGCAGCATCTTTTATATAAGCTTTCGAAGTATCAAGCCACTGCCACAATAAGGACCTGACCCCCAAGTCTCACCCAAGTTGCTAATGGCCGGCATACACTATGAAATACGGCACATATGTTGAGGAAAAAACGCCAAACCAAAGAAGAAAAAGTCAAAATGCATTAAACAAGTGGTTGATACATAAAACACTAATATGTGAAACGACTACTAACGAATTACCTTTTGTTCTTAAATTTCCCACTTTGGGACTCTTACTGGGGATCACCAAATATATGCGTGTGTGCCCGTGCGCGTGTGTGAGATAGGGTGCACAAAAAATTAACTAAACCGCTAAACCGATTCAAACTAGATCAGTTTTGTAGTAGATCAGTTCGATCACGTTTCGGATTTCCTTTGAACCGTTCCGTTTGGTTTAGTTCGATTTTCGGTTTGAAGGTGCGGTAAAACCGCTCAAACTGAACAGAACCGAACCAATTATATAAATATATATATTTTTAATAAAATATATAAAGGAATATGAGAAAAATTACTTGAATAAGACTCGAACCCTCACTCCGTTACTTGAAGTCCAACGTTTATCACTAATTGAACTACCATTTTTTTGTGAAAAAAAATAAAAAATAAAAAAAATAAAAAAATACGTAACCAAACTCGTCCCTTTCGGTTCAGTTTGAGCACATGGGTGGTTAAGTTCGATTTGGTAAAATAGAAAACCAATGGGTTCGGTTTGGTTGATAGTTTTCCCTCTAAATAGATCCGAACCGCCCAAGTGTGAGATAAATGAGTACTTCTCAAGGTTGACAAAGACACATAGTAAAAAGCTCTCCATGATTGGATCAACAACTCACTCTTAAGGGCCCGTTTGGCACTTTACTAATACAATTAAAATCAAATAAAGTCATTATTTTGCAGACAAGATGTCACATCAAATGCACTTTATTCAAAACTCCCCCCATCTTTTTTCATACAAAAAGTCAAAAAACAACTATGTTTATCCACTAAAATACAAAAAATTCTACTTTTCTATATAAAAAGTCAAAAAGAGTCTAAAACAAACAACTAAAAACAAAATAACAAACAACTAAAAATAAAATATCATCATAATCCATTTATATTTTATTATTTCTTCAAAATCAACTTTACTTGACTTGACTATATTAGTAGAGTTACCAAACTGTCCCTAAAGTGAATTGAAGTAAATGGTAACTTTTAAGAGGTGAGAAAAGAAAAGAGGTCACATTACAAAGTACTAAATTTCAAAAATTACTTTATTGACTTTTTGATCATTTTGTGATATAAGAAATACCTTCTCGACTTTTTTTGAATAATAACAGGAGGTTTTTTCTCATTTAGTGGTAAAAGAGAATAACTTTTTTCCTTTTTTTAAATAAAAAGAAAAGATAATTTTTTTATATTTGGTTTTTTTAGTATGATCCCTCCTTTTTCTTTGTCTCTTAAAATGACCATTCAATTCAGTTTATTTTACAAGTAAATTAGCCACTTAGGCACAGGGAGGGCTTCCAAATGTGAAAATTTGCTTCCATTATGCATATAAAAACGTTCGCAAGAATATTGCACATGGACTGGTACTCTTGACAACTCAAACTCATGTAGAACTCTTGAAAAATCTACTGAAATGAATGCTAGTTCTAAAAATCAATGCAGCGGAGTAAAATCAAAGCAAACTAGCGATTTAGTCTACCAATCACATACCACAAGAAGGCAGATACAATTTTTACATGGAAACCCTATCCAGGGAAAAGAACCACGATCAGAAAAACCAATTACTATTAAAAGTTTACAAGATATACTCACAGCTTCCTTTCCCAGTCAGTACGTCAACTGAAGGACTGCAGTTGTTTTTACACAACTCCTCACTGCCACGACTACTCACCGCGCACAACTTCCCGTGCTTGATCTTCCAACAACACCTTAAAAACCAAGATGCTCAAATCTTCTATAAGAGAGTAGAAGCAACAAGACCTTCTAGAACAGATCTTCAACCCAATTTCTCAATAATGGCTCTAGAGAACAAGGAATCTCTCTTAGGGTTTTTTCACCTCGGAACAAGAGAGAGCAACTTTTTGTCATGCTTCAGATTGTAAGAATCACCCTTTAAATAGTCCCAATATCATGCAAGAGTCTTCTAATAATATTCCAATCAGCCACGCAGGGCAAAATCCCATGCTCGCTACAGCGAGTTGGGTCCTCTCTATAGCGAAGCCATTCTCTGTCCCGGGTTTGCTCTAGCGAACTGCATCCTCACTATAGCTAGTGAGTGTTATGGAAGTTGGTTTCTTTGCTCCAAAACACTTCAATGTACGCTTCAGATCTTCCGGTGACTCAACCAAAGTCCATTATAAAAATAAATATAAAATTACAACTAAAATGGACTCAGAGCTTTGTCCAACCTAGGAATTAGCCAACACATTAAAATCCCAACAACTCTCTTACAAGAGACCACTTATGACATCTTTGACCCATTCCTAAAGAGAGCTGCTAATGCCACATCCCAAGCTTCTCTAAGCACATCCCTTTTCTCTCTACACACCCTAAGTAAGTGAAGAAATTCTCACAATTTCTCTCTACATACCCCCATTGTTCCCAAAATACCCCTCTCCCTCCACCCTCATTTTCTCATACCACTCCCTTTCTTCCCCCCACTCTCCCTCCGCCGCCCTTAGCCCGCTCTCCCTCACCCTCTCTCTCCCTTTCCTTGTCGCCACTCCCTCTCCCCCTCTCTCTACTTCTCCTTGGCCATCGCCCTCTCTCCCTCTCCCTATCTCCATCTCCATCTCCCTCTCCTTCTCCCCCTCTCCCTCCCTTTCTCCCTGTCTCTCACCCTCTTTCTCTCTCCCTCTCCTCCACCCGCAACTTTCCCTGTCTCTCACCCTCTTTCTCTCTCCCTCTCCTCCACCCGCAACTCTCCCTCTCCCTCTCCCACTCTCTCTCTCCCTCTCCATGCCCGTTGCCCTATCTCCCTCTCCTTGACCCTCTCCCCCTCCAGCAGTACTGCCGGAGGGGATGATGGTGGGTAGGCTGGGGTGGGGTGGGGTTGTAGTGGGGTGGGGGTGGGTGGGTGTAGAAAGAAGTTGAGGAGGGATAGACTTTTGATAAATGTCCTTTTAGGTAATTTTACATAGAGATATATTGGTCATAAAAAATGGAATGTGCTCGGAGAAGCTTGGGTTCTCTTGTTCCAAAATTGACAACTTTTGATTGATGACTCTTTATTGGGCATGGCTTTAAATAACCTATAGAAGAGTGATCCCAATTCAGACTTTAATGGCCAGGGCTCCATTTACATATCAATCCTATATCCCTTCACTATTCACCGTATGTTTTTTCAATGCATCCCACATTACCATAAATTTTCATTACAACTGAATAAGTAAATGTGAATCAGGCGTTTGGTGGGGTGGGGTTTCTTTTTTATTTATGACAAGGAACTCGCCGACCCCCTTACAGTTTATCATTGGTAAACCCCGTATACACAATACCACCCACTAGCACTGTGTATTGAATAAGGCCCAAATGTTTCGAAGCCAGGACCCCGAGCTCATTACTAGACTTCCTAACCACTTGAACAATTTAAGTGTGGGTAATCAGGGGGGATTTTAAATGAATACTCAGCGATTCCACCCCCCCTAGTAAATCATTTCCATATCATTGAAATTCATTTTCTGTTAGAGAGGAGATTATTTGATCACCATTTATGGATATTCACCTTCATTCTTCTGTGTTAGTGACTTTAGAAATTACATTTTTTTTCCTTAAATCTCTTATGAATTCAATTCTATGAAACAATTTGGCCCCTATGGATTCAATGTGAAGTTTGCAAACGGGCCTATACGACCATATTAATAATAGGCCCAATCCAGCAACATACCAGCATTGGTCAAGGTCCAACGCGAATGTGAGCCCCGCTCAAGCTGATGTTGTCCAACTGATGGAGCACACAATGAATGGACCACAATTCAAATATAACACTAAATGACTCAGATATAACAGAATTGAACCACATATTCAATGGGCTTGGATCATCTGATCAAAATAAAAGTTGAAGTATGCTCAATCCATGTCTGGTCCATGGGCAAATCTTGGTGAATGCTACCAACTTGATGGTCCTGACAATTGATACACGAGCTCATTTACAATATATAATTTTACCAAGTCAAAAAGAATCCCAGTGTCATTTCGGTGTGTTTTAGAGTGAGTCGTAGGTTTTCCCATCCAGGCCAGCCAATGATGGCCTGGATTTCTTCAGACATAGGCTATTCATGGGCCTGGTTGGGCAGGCGGAGGCATATCGAGGCCCTGCCCGAATTTAGAAACACAGGCCCCTATCTGGCGCAAGCCCGACATGGACCAAAAAGTGTCAAAACTCGACTGGGCTTTTCACAAGTTGTATGGGCCTGCTAGCCAATGTTTAGACATATTATCACTAACTTACAAGCACTCCTAATTCGGGCTGGGATGAACTGGACCTTGGCCTTTCTATCACTTAAACCAAGCCCGGGTCATATTGAGCGAGGCCCAGATTGTGCTCAGGCTGGACAGGCCCATGAGCACCCCTACTCGGACATGCTCCAAATAAAATACAGTGGGCCCAAATTCAAGAGATCAACATGTGATGCCAGACTGGGTGTGGATTGTAGCTGGATCAGGTTTGCTTGCAGGTAAGGTTCTTTGCAACTAAAAATCATGCATACAATCACCCACCCACCTTAACACAAGTGGCAGTGGGTTCAACATGCAAAGCTCAATGGCTAGGATGGCTTGATCAGGATCAACGATGGGTAATACAGAAATGGACCTTGGCCCACAATTTAGATGGTCTCCAATCGACTGTTCTGCTGTTTTATTTTTTTCGCCATCTATGAACAAGTACAGTTATGGGGATTGTTTTAGTCATGTATGAACAAGAACAGCTCTGGTAAATGAGAAAAAGACTACAAGTCCTCTTCTAACAGCAACCATTGTTTTGAAACTCGCATTGGTTGATAATCAAAAGTTTTGGCCCTGACTGGTACAAATTATTTATGGGTTAAGTTCTATACCGAAAATATATTGGAACTTTATTCTACCACCTTTAAATCATATTTTTTTTTTATTTTGTTTACATATAAAACAATTTAAAAGCAATTGAAAATGAAGATCCACCAAATTATTATATTTTTTGAAAGTTTTGATGTGATTTCAATCAATCATAAAACTAACCGCAAGTGCACGGGTGTCTATGAATATACAGCGGCAAGTACGGGTCGAACGCACATAGAGAAATTCAAGAAGAAAACTTCCAAGTCAAGAAATATGATGTCACAAGAAATTAAAAATGCAGAAAATTAAATAAAGTAATTAGATAATGAGACAACAAAATCAATGATAATGAAATTAATCAAAGCTTAGAATCCATCAAGCAATCCAAAGCCAATTTCTTATTGAAAACACTTGTTTATTATTTTTCTACTTTAGTTGTGGATCTAATCAAGGCACCAAAATCCAAATGATAAAACTTTAAAAACCAGTTTTCTTAAAAGAAAGTTATTTTTCTACAAAATTCATCAATACCCAAGACCTCCTTCCCTTCATAAAATTACTAAAGTTACCTAGGCATTACCCATCAAATCTAAGCATAGACCATCAAAGAGAATAAAACCCTAAAAGCAAAATCTATAAAAAATAAGTATGGATAATCAAAGACCTACTCTAGCATTAAGAAATACAATATGGAATGTAATGACTGAACGAAGACAAGCCTATTAAAGCATTAGATTAGCATATCAGTTACTCAAGCAAACAAGTATTAGCAAAAAGAAAGTGTTAAGACTGCTTAAATTCTTCCTTTTCCTCAATCGCAAATTGAAACCAGCCACTGCGCAAAAGAAAACCAATTTTTTCATTGACCGCATGTTTTTAGTACAAAGCTTCTACTTCTTCCTAGATCTACGTCTTGCTTAGACAAGGCCCAAAGCTACCTTTCTTACAAAAAATAAGATAATAAAGTGGAGAACCTAGATCTAGAAGAATCTTAAATCTAGAAGAGGGGAGAGAAGAAGAGGGAGGAGAGAGGGAGTGGTGATGGTGGTTCCCCCCTATGGGAGAGAAAGCATGGACCTCCCTTTTGTGGGAAGTCTCTATTATAAATTATTTTCGCTTTTCTGCATTGAGTTTGTCTCTATCTTGGACTCTTCTTAGTTGGCTTCCACTCCAAGCAACTGCCTTATCAGATATAATTTGAAATCCCGATTAATCTCTGCCAAGCTCATCTACTTTCTTATAAAGATCTTCTAGTAGTAGGCCCCATCAGAGATCTTCTCATGCAGTGAGAGATGAGTCATCAATGGTGTAGGGTTATTTGCAATCTCGCCTAAAAATGTACATAAAACTTTCTAGGTCCATAATTTGGTTGATTTAGGCCTGATTTGCATGATCTTGGGCTTCACGGACATCTACTTTGAATAAGTTTTCCAATGGTATACAAATTCCTCCGATCCAACAGTTGGATATAAAGTTACGGTCATTTTATGATAGTCTATCAAGAGAAAACGGGATTGACTTTTGAGTTTTGATTTGCAATGACCCTACCTCTTTGGCTGAGTCAAATCTCACTGGGAGAGCTTTCTAACTAAAAATTAATCTCTGATTTCATCTAAAAGTCTCCTATAGTTTGAAATCTGAATCTTGGTAAGAGAGGAATGTGGTTTCCGTTTCTTGAAAACTGGAGAATTATCTCAACTTGTGCAGCAACTGCGGGACCCACTATCACTAGGCGTGCATGGGGATCCATGCCCAGGGTGTGGTTTCCTATTTTTCTTTCTTTCTTCCTTCTTCTTCAAATTTCTCTCCATGTGGGCCCCCTTTGCTATGACAATTCCTACAAAGATGAAATAACTAAGTCACTAGTAATGAATTAAATAAAATGCTATGCATAATGAACTAATGCAATGGGGCCACAGTGCTTAGAATCTAATTGGTGGGACCCAGTGTCGGATGTGAATTTTGATCCCCCCGGGGAGGGAAATCGCTATTCAACTATATATGCTATTTAAATGTTTACATCGAAAATAAGGATTCCGACTACCCTCAAAATCGACGGATCATGATCGCCAGCTACGATAACGGCCGTAACACCGTTCTTCGACGAAAGCCGAAGAAAAATGAATGGGAGAAAATAAATGGGTGGGTTCTTCTTCTCGTCTAATGTGCTGCCAGCAACACACGACGGTTGTCTTGTCACATTAATTTGGGTCTCTTTGGGTCTCTTTAATGTATGGTCAATTCAGGGTTATGAGTTAAAGTCTAAATAAGGTTAATCCTCACATAGCAAAATCATAGTATATCCAAGTAAAACGAAATAATTAAAATAAAGAAAATGAAAGGGGGAGGTGCCAAATATTTAAGAAGAGGATCGCCCGTTCCCGGGTACCCCCTTCTAATCCCTTGGCAAAATAGGGTTTAAAGGCTGACTTTTCAAATCAAAATGATGATGCAAATGAGACTTTGACTTGTAATTTCTGTGTTTTTCGTGTGCGATACACGAGTGATAAAAAATGAAAGGCCGATGGGCCGTAATTGATTGGAGGTGGCCGATGGGTCGTAATTGATTGAAGGTGGCCGATGGGCTGGTGCTTGTTTTAGGATGGCCGATGGGCCGTGGTTGTTTAAAAATGTGTGTAAAATCACTCATCTCATCTCGTCATTCTCATTTATTCAATTTTAGAAATCAATTCTTCATTCCCTTTTATCATTAAGTTTGATTAAATATTTGGCACCTAAGGTGGAGGAAGAAATAAAGGAAAAATCTTTTTGGGTTTATTTTGTTGGTTTTGTAGTTTTTATGGATTTTTGAAATTGGGGCTAGAAGGGCCTAACTAGGGAATTTTTACTTGGATTTACGTGATTAATGCCTTATTACTGATCATCGGATTAACCCTAACCTAAGGTCCTAGACCGCCCACATCAGCTTTCCCGGTCCCTTAGCGGGCCCCGGAGAGAGAGTGGGCCTAACTTATTTAAACGAAAGAAACTAAAAGTAGTCTAACTTGACTAGGGGGAGACCTAGATTTGAGCCTGGGGTCTGACCTAATCAGTTGAAACTATTAGTAAACTTCTAATTCTAATTTATTAATATTTTTGGGTTTTTAAATATCTTTTACTTTGTTTTTGGTCTTTTGGTCTTTTTTTTATTATTTTTATTTTGTTTTTTGGTTTTATTTATAAAGCCTAAAATCTAATAAACTAATTTTTCCAATCCTAATGAAATGGGAGGAGGAAAAGGGAATAGATTACTAGTTTTTAATTATTATAATCCACGTAACTAATTTAGAATTTTCTAAATAAATTCCCTAATCCTAATGAAAAAGGAGAAAAGGAGATAAATTAATATTTTTTTTATTTAAATCTACAAGGCCAATTTAGACTTTTCTAAATAAGCTCCGTGATCCTAAGGAGAGGGGAGGAGGAGAAGAAATTAATTAGTAAATCAAACTTAATTATTTTAATTAATCTAATACTTAGAATACTATTCTTTGTTCTTTTGTTTCAAAATTAAACTTAACTCTCTTTGTTTTATTTTATAACTTTTTTTTTTAAGTGAATTATGCAATTCTAGGTTTCATCTAATATAGAAACTCAACTAAAATTTCAACTAGGAAATAAGATGCAAATAAATCATATGATGCATGGGTATGTTAGGTGCATGGACATGTTTGGCACATAAATTAGGGATAATTCAAAATAAATCAAGACTTGAAAACAAATAAACTTAAATGCATGGGCAGGTTGAATGTATGGGTTAAGAACAAATTAAATCAAACTAAAAAAGAAAATGAAAAAAAAATGCTAATTTAAATGGATGAGCATATTAGATGCATGGGCATAATTAGATGCATGAAAAATAAAGGTAACACAGTAAATGAAGAATTAAATGCAAGAAATAAATAACAAAATGAAACATGGGCTGTGCATGCACAGGTCAGATTGGTGAATGGGCCGGCTTGGAACAGGTGGAGTCTGGGTGCAGCAGGTGGAGTCTGGGTGCAGCAGGTGGGTCAGGATGCAGGCAAGTTCGGGTGCAGAGAACTGGGCTTAGGCAGAGAGAGGTTGATGGAATGGGGCCATGCAGTGCAGGTGTTGTGCAAGGCGCTGGGACTGTGTGTAGGTGCAAGTTGGCAGGGCGTGCAGTGAGAGTAATGTGCAGGGGGATAGAGTGATGCAGGCAAAGGGCAGTGCAGGTGGGTGCACTAGTGTGGAGTATGAGTGTAGGTGGGTGCAGCAAAAAGGGAAAGGAGAAAGGAGAGAAGAGAGAAGGGAAGGAAGGGACGTGGTGAAGATGGCGTGAGGTGGGTGAAGTGGGTGCAGCAGGTGTGCCGTGAAGGGTGAAGAAAATGGAGAATAAAAGGAAGAGAGGAAAAGAAATAAGAAGAAGAAAAGAAAAGAGAAAGAAGAGGGTAGTGTGTAGGTACAGGTGGGTGCAGTGGAATGAGCGGAGAAGAGAGGGGGAAAGAAGAAGAAGGAGGAGGAAAGGAGAAGGAAGAGAGATGAGGAAGGGCAGGGAGCGGTGAAGGAGAAGAGAATGAGTGGGAGGAGTAAGCGGAGTTGGAGAAGAGAAAGGAAGAAAGAAGAAAAAAGAGACAGGGAAGAGAAGGAAGACAGGGGAGGGAGAAGAATGAGAGAGGAGGAAAGGAAGGGAAAGAGAGGGATGGATGAAAGAGAAAGGGAGGAGAAGATGGGCAGGGACGCAGGTGCAACGGCACATGGGAAGAAGAGGAAGTAGAAGGAAAGAAAGAAAAGAAGAAGGGGAGTGGTGCGGCAGCAGCGCAAGGGGGGAGAAGAAGAAGGAGGACGAGGTGCAGGTGGTGGCGAGGTGGAGTGAGCGGAGAAGAGAGGGGGAAAGAAGAAGAAGAAGGAGGTAAGGAGAGGGAAGAGGGTGCTGGTGCGCTGCAGCAGAGGAAGGCGTGATGGGAAGAAGGGAAGAAGAGAGGAAAACAGGGAGTGAGAGAAGAGAGGAGAGAGGAAGAGGGAGCGCAGGGAGGAAGAAGAGGAAGAAAGGAGGCAGAGGGAGATGGGTGCAGGTGACAGAGAAGGGGAGGAAGGTGTACCTGGCGCAGGGGAAGGCGACGCGTGAGGTGGAGGAGGAAGATGGAGGCTGCTGCTGCGTTTGGCGCTGCTGCTATGGGCGGGCGTGCTTCTTCTGCGGCGACATCGGGCTTCCTTGGGGTTGCTGCTACATGCGTCTGGAGGAAGGAGATGATGGAGGTGGAGGGTGGCAGGTGCTGGGTTGGACGAGAGAGAGACAGAGCGGAGAGGGAGAGCAGGGAGAGAGGGAGATGGAACAGAGGGTGAAGGAGGAAGAGAAAGTCTGGGATCTGCGCAGGTTGAGATGGGTTCTGCGTGGAGATGGGGAGAGTGATGGTGAGATGTAGTGAGAGAGGATGATAGGCTGCCGGGAGAAAGATGGGTTGACAAGAGAGGAAGATGAGATGGAGATGAGAGGAGATGGGGGACGCTGCACCTGGGAAGGGATCCACGTGTGCGAGATTCAGATGAGGATGATGGAGTTGGGAGAGATAGATGGGGAAGATGGTGGCTGCGTGGAGATGGAGGATGATGGGTGCTGATGGAGGATGATGGTGCGCAGAATGGAGATGGTGAGTTGGGAGATGGGACCGTGAGAGAGAGAGACAGAGAGAAGGTTGGATGATGGAGGTTCTGCGTAGGAATGGTATGGCTGGATCTGACTGGATAATGGAGATGGTGAGCGTGAGTTGGTGGCCGTGATGGAGAGAGAGGACGATGAGGGTTGCGTCTGGGAGATGAGCTGGGAGGAAGAAGAAAACGATGAAGGGTTTCTCTGGGGAGATCAGGGAGTTGTGGTGAGATCGATGGGCCTCCCTTCTGGGATAGATGATGATGGGGGATAAGATGAGGGGGTTCTGATGAGATGAGATTGAGAGATAGAGATTGAGAGGGAAAGAGATAGAGATGAGGGAGAGTTCTAGCGGAAGAGGGAGTGGGAGAGAGAGATATCAGGGTGGAGGGGAGAGTCTAGATCTCGTGGACTCTCCCCTCCCATGCAGCTGATGGGCCAGGCTATCTGGGCCAAATTGGGTCGGGTCAAGTTTGGTTCAGGTTTGGGTTTCGATTTGGACTGGAGTTTGGGTTTTGAGATAGAGTTTTAGATGGGTTTGGATTTGGGCTCGATGGGCCAAGCCTGGTGGGTTTGGATTTAAAAGAAACTGATTTGGGCCCAAAAAAGAACAGGTTTGGACCCAAAAGACCGGATTATCATTGCCGGGACCCAGGCTTCGTAGATTTTGATCCGCTGGCCAAATTTCGACGTTCTACATATCGTCGGAAAGCTCTCGGTGAGTAGGTCACGATGAACCAACTTTCGGGGCTATCAGAGGTCTAGAAATGGAAGGTGATTTTTCATGCAGGCGCCTTTGGAGTGCCCGTTGTCATGCTTTTTCGATCTGCCCGTCGAATCTCGGAGTTCCATATATGGATAGAAAGCTCTTGACAAGCAAATCGCAATAAGCCAACTTCCGGGGTGATCGGGGGTCCAGAAATGATAGGTGACCTTTGACTCGGGACCTAATCATGACACCATTAAATGTGGTGGACTGAATTACCCCTTAGGGTGCCAAAATGAGGTGCCTGCACTACGTATCGTCGAAAAACTATCGGAACGTAGAATATTTTGGTCTATACATCATAATGATCAGAGGTCAGGAAAAGGTAGGAATATCTGGATCAACGATCCTAGCCTCTTAATTTATGCTAATGACATCGTACTTAGGCAAACTAAACGTAATCTTTTCAGGAACAACTGTGTTCTATGTAGTCTGGAAGGGGTTTGGATAGTGCTATAGCTCATTTCTTTATTTGAACAGTGGGTTGGTCTCGAGATCTTGACGTGATTCGGCTTTTTCTCTCACAAATTTCTAGAGATTGTCGAACTAAGTCTAAAATTATCAACAAGCATCTTTATCGTCATTAATTAATTTGAATTATGTCATTAACCATTCAATTATGGGTGAAATGGGGGCACCATTATATATGACAGGTGTTTAATGCTATCGTAGGGGGCCAAATGAGGTGTCTACACCCAGGGGTGATGCAAACTATCAACTTCATAAATTCATGCAAGATTAATGGTTTTTTTTATTGATTTTCACCGAAATTCCCACTTTATGCTCATATGCATGAAATCATGAAATCATGATGCAATTGGTCCTAATTAAGTCCACAAATCACATGAAATGACAACTTTTTTACTCAATTTTGTGGATTTGTCAAGTTTTAATATAATTTTTTTAGAGAAAAACTATAACGAGCCCATAAGTCTGATAATGAGGCCCATAAATCCACTAAGGTCATAACTTGTAAAATCCAAACCGTTCAAAATAATAGCCCCTTCATGTATTGGCTAGGCTAGATTACACTGACAAAATGTGGGCACGCGATCAAGGTAATTATGCAAAATATGTGAATAAAGTATACAGAATAGGAGAGAATTTGTGATCAACCTAACCGTGAGCCTAATGAAAGATCTGGATGCGGAAGACTGCGACACACGGACAAAGATCTATAAGCGTTTTGGCAATTGGAAAACTTGATGAATCTCTTCTCCTCAGCACATGACCCATGGGATGGAATGCCAAACCTAGGGCTCCATTATCTCTTCTTATATAAGCAGTCCCAATGAGTCATTTTTCCTAAAGACTTATTCGCTAGAAACTCACATCCTCTGATCCATTCAGGTTCTTAAGTTGATACAGATCAAGTTTTAATATAAGTGGGAGTTTTAGTCTCTATTGGCTTTTGCCATGCTAGATCAGATGTAGGAGCTGCGGCATGCGGGCCACATGATTTCCTACACTTATAACTACTACAATTTAGTATTTTTGCAACGCCAAAAAAGCATCGTAGATATTGAAAAACTGCGTCGCAATAAGTAAGCATGACACAAAAAGCTAAGCATCGTAAAGGGGTCGCAAATAATATGGTCGCAGAAAGATTAGCGACGCTAAGGACAACAGCGTAGCAATGTGATAGACTATTTGCAATGGTTTAAAAGAGCCGCTAATAAGTATCATTCGCGATATTTCCTAACCATTGCAAATAATGAGTTATTTGTAACGGTAAAATTGCATCACCAATAATTCTTGTTTGCGACAACTTAAAAGCATCGTTTATAAATCATTAACGGCGACGCTCTTACAAAGTTGCAAATAATCTTTTTTCGCAACGCTTCTGTGGTGTCGTAAATAATCTTCATCTTGTTACGTTTGATTATTTGCAACGCAATAAAAGCGCCGCAAATAATAATTTTTCAGAAAAAAATATTTTTTAATATTTAAAAAAAAAATATTTTTCTTGTTCTAATACTCTAAATACAAATATAATCTCATCATCCATTCACAATCCATCCATTCACAAATCTTTAATGCAAATTCATCCTTAGGTCATCACAATCATATATCTCTAAGTAGCAATTGAGGTGTGAAAATAACACTCCATCGATGTAAAAAAAATAAACAAAATTAATTCATTAAATTTGAGTGCAATGAAATAGTTGTCCTCTTCACAAATTCTTATTGAAGATATTGATAAAATTCTGACAAACATAAATCTATATAATAGTTGGTCTCAATATAAACATAGAAACAATAATTGAAAGGCGGTCTTCAATATGTGTCATGGAGAGACATCGAACAATTTCCACAATAAAATATAGCATCCTCATATTGATCTGCGCCATCCAAACGGGTCCAAAAAATATTGCTTGTTATTTTTTTCTCTTCATCTCCCATTTCGATATGTAATAAATAAAACAAGATAGATGTTAAAATCTACAAAACACAACATATTTACCATTATAACTAGTCATATTAACATCACCTAGGATGAGAAGCAAGATAGAAGCAAGAAAGAAAAGAAGATGAGCAAGTGAATATTCATAAATTCATGAGCAAGTGATTCATAAGTGATTCACAACAAGAGAAGAAGATGGTCCTCAGTGTATGGATATAAAGATGCCTTATGATCTGAAGTGTATAGGAAAGACTATGCAGGTGTAGCACCAACAGGTTCATTCAAAGATAGTTTCAACTTTTGTTGCCTCAAAATAATTTAAGGACCATGTAAAATGAGTGCATGTAAACCTTCAGGTAGAACCCAAGTGTTGCAGTATTAAACACATGGTACATATTAAACTGGAATAAATTGGAAAATGAAAAACATTTACTGAAGCAAGAAAAGTGCCAAGGGTACATGTGACTGTATGATAGAAGCAAGGGACGTTGGAATTTAAGGCCATGTTTAGGCTGAAATACTATTTTGTGATTCTGTTTTATATCATGGTTTGCTATCCATTTCAAATTTTACTAGACAAGACAAAATAAAATAGAGTTTTTATACTAATCAACCTATCCCATGTGTCTTATGCAGATGATGTATAGAAGCAATGAAAAAATGTTTTACCATGGAGGAGTGCCCCTCTTTTGCGCCATTATAGATTGCATCATAACCTCCATATTCTTTTTCCAGGATCTCATATCATCCATCCTAGCATCCATTTGTTGTTTTTGACCCGGGGAACCTCCATCTAAGCCTCCATTTGTTGCCTCTGAGCCTCCATTTGAGCTTCCATTCGTTGCAACTGCTCAGCTAACTCTTGAACTTGTCTTTTAGCTACCGCGGCCCTCTCAGTAAGCTCTTCCACCAGTTGATTATTGTGAAGGCCTGTTGAAGAGGATAGAGGGGCCACAACGCCATGCCCAAGACCTTAGACATATTTGGGCCTTGTACTCAACACTCGTTTTCATATCTCATCAACTTCTGTGGGCTGCGACTGGAGTGTAGTCATTTTCTCCTACAATAGAAAAAAAATTCACATAAATATTTAGACATGTATAGAAAAACTGAAGAACAAAAAAAAAACAAAAAAGTAATTAGATGAAACTTTAAAAAAAAGTGTCCTTACATAGAGCAGCTGACACTTGAGAGTAAACCAACCATTCTCTAGACTATAGTGCGTCTTATGCCATAATGCTATCCTACCGATTGGAGCATCACGTTGTATAAATTCAAACACAACATTAAATTAAAAAAAAGAAATTAATAAATCAATACTTATTAAAATATTAAAATTACTAATACTGTCGCATGAAGATATTCAACAAATGATTTTGAACCCGCACAATGGTTCACTTTAAGTAGCTGTTGGTTTTTCAGAATTCTTTTTGCTAACTTTCTGCATTCAAGTTAATGAATTATAAATGCCGTCAAGATTTTCTAAAAAAAAAAATCATTTCTATGTAGGTAATGCATTGAAAAATAAAATAAATTTTGAAAGTCTTCCGAACAAAACCTATTGCAGCACATCTCTCAATTTTCTTATGACACACCCTCGTAAGGTTTCTAGCATGCCAACCCATGATTGCCAACCCTCTTATAATGGGAGTGTAGTCTGTTCCTATAGTTCTTGAATGTTAATGCTAAATAACTGTTAACAGTTTTTTTTCAATCGTGGATCATGAAGATCTATATCAAATTTATCCTACAAATAAGATGCATTCATAATATTTTACAGGAAGGAGATTACTTAATTTTGCATCAAATAACATAGTATGCAAAATAAAAGCAAAAAATAAAAATTTTGAAAACTAAATTACCAAAATGCGATCATAAAATATTTTCCTATGTTCCTGCTTAACTGTTGGCCAACTGAAACACGCAAAAGGAGCATACGTTCGACAAATTATGCCAAGTTGAGTCTTGAATTGCTTAGCATACTTGCCAATTAGTCTAGATAGCCCTTCAGGAATTTCAATCCTTAGCTTTTGATCTGTATTCTTAATAAGCCTGGTAAGGGAGATATTTTTTGACCTCCCATGTCCTCTTCTAGTGGAGGTCGAAGCTAAAAGGAAAAATAAAATCATTAATAAAAAAAATACATGACATTTGATAATTTTATAAAATATATAACTAATAGTATTGATCTTATCAACGCTACTCATGAAAGTGCCTTGTATATGTGACTTTGGCTCAATCGTCGAATAAAAAATTGAAGCATCCCGTTCCTGTGCACTTGTTTGCATACTTCCTGTTGTCAAAACTAGAAACAAACGTACATAGAAATATTTCCAATGATAGTAGGTAAAGCCCCAACTTTTGAAAGAGTAGGAGTTGCAAGTTGCAACTCAATCAAACTATGGGCCCTACATGATCATTTAGACTTCATCGCCAACATATGATAATGTTAACATTAATATAGTGAGGAAGGCTTCCTTGAGCTAGAACTTAGGGGAAGATCAGTTGGTTCATGCGAGTTGCACGTGTGCCCCCGCGGGAAAAAATTCAGAACTGTGAACTTTTTTCACTCTTCAATTTCCCCCTTTCCAAACCTAATAGGAAGATCAGCCCTTCTCATGTCTCTCTCAGTCTCTCCCAAATCACGCCAACTCTCCCTCTCTCGTCTCTCTCTCTCGGTCTCTCGTGCAAACTCTACAACTCGTCTCTCTCGGTCTCGCGTGCAAACTTTGCAACTCTCCCTTTCCCGGTCGTGGTCTCAGCGCTCGAGCTCTCCGACGATTGCAGCCTAGTTCTCCTTCTCTCGTCTCTCTCTCCCAGCCGCGCGACAGACGCGCTGTGACAGCCTGTGACTCTCTCTCCCGGTGTGACGCCAAGGATGAAAAGACACTGCCCATGGTTCAATTTCCCTCTCTGGGCTAACCTAGACGACTGCTTCGCTGCGATCGAACTGGGCTGATCTAAATCCCTGCACTTTGAATACATTGCAATTAGAGAATTCACAATAGGAATCTCGTATCCAAATTCACTAACTATTACCCAGTGATGCAGAGATCTCCCTCTCATCAAATTCCCCACAACCTACAAGCTGTTAAGCTAATAACATCCTTAGAGTCCATTTTTCTAAAGAATTCATTAGTAACCTCCAAATTTTCAAAACTGAAATACATATCAAGAATGGAATTGAAAACAGGCAGATTTGAATCACGTCCAGTTGGATAGACTCACGAAGTCTCAATGATTCAATAGCAGTACAACCCCGGAGAAAACTCAAAATGGTTACAGCATTTGGTATCGCAACCAGACCACCAAACTTTTTTAAACAACAGAGCTTCTTCGAAGAGTTCATTATGGACAAAACCAGCAATCATCGCACTAAAAGAAGTCAAACTCGGATTATCCATTTGGTCAAGCAATTTATACGAGTCATTGATACTTCCACATTTTGCATGTGTCTAACATAGTAGTTCACACAAACGAATCCTTCTCCAAACTAGCTTTGACAATTCGTCCATGGACAGAAGCTCCAAGCTTGGGACATGAAAGCCAGCTGCACTAACAAGAACATATGGGAAAAGAGTTTCAAGGACTCCTTGTGAAAACGATTCTTCGCATCTCCAAGAATCATCTTTGTGCACAAAACAACATTCTTCCCAGGCATTTCATCTAATGGTTTCTCTGCGTCTGCAATCCTTCTTGATTTGCAGTAGACATTCAAGAGTTCAGAGGGGGAGAGAGTACGCCCTTGGAAGTTGGATTTTAGAAGGGGAGAATTTGTTATCTGGGGGTGTTCATGTTGGGGAATTTGGGAAGGAGAGTAATAAATGACGCATGGGAGGAGATAGGATAATGTGGTTTTTGGTTGGAGGAGAGTGTGAGGTTTGAAAGCAACAGAGAAAGTTGTTAGAAAGTTTTGGTTGGTTGGCGTCACATCGGGAGAGAGAGTCACAGCGTGTTTGTTGCGCAGCAGGGAGAGAGAGGGAGAACTGGGCTGTAATCGTCGGAGAGCTCGAGCGCTAAGGCCACGACCGGGAGAGAGAGAGACGAGAGAGAGAGAGTTGCAGCGTTTGCTCGAGAGAGCGAGAGAGAAGTGAGGGAGGGAGAGTTGGCGCAATTTGGGAGTAACCAAGAGAGATGAGAAGGGCTGATCTTCCAATTAGGTTCGGAAAGGGGGGAAAATGAAAAGTGAAAAAAGTTCATAGGGGGCTTCCGAATTTTTTCCCTGGACCACACGTGCAACTCGCACGAACCAGCTGATCTTCCCCTAAGCTGTAGCTCAGGGGAGCCTTCCTCTAATATAGTAGTCTAGTTAACATTATAATGTAATAGTCCAGTTAACATTATAATGTAGTAGTCTAGTTAACATCTGAACATTTTAACATGGAGAGGTAGTAAGAAAACCTTAGTTTACTATGGAGGAAGGGCACCTTATGTGGTTCGGACAGATTGGTTTTATGCATGAATAATTGAATACCTCCTCAACGAAAAGGAATGTGAAACTGGCTCTGGTTTACAGGTGCCACATTACTTTTTCTTCCTCGCTTTCTTTGAGTTTAATTATATTGAATAGCACTCAACACGGGCATATCCATACAAATGAAAATCAAATATGCATGCAATTGGATCTTAAACATATATTTTCTTTAGAAGAAAACAAAAGAAGAAAACATACGATCGTACCTAATTTCAGAAATTCCCAACTGGGTAGGTTGGGTATGGTACCCAAATTCCCCTGATCTATATGATGGAAGTGATCAGCTTAGAGGGATTTCTCAAGTTGCAAAAAATTTTCCACCAGGAAAACCCAAGTTTCATCCTCTCATTTGGCAGCCATAACCTACTAATAAAAATCCCACGGTAACCAACACAATAATTAGGAGAAACTCTATTATGAGAGTGGATGGCCAGGATAAGCCCACAAGATTTTCCATGCATTGAGTGGGGTCCTTCTTAAACAACAGTTTGGCAACCTGCATTATGCCCAGTTTGTACCAAGTGTGCATCACAGAGCAAGAGGGAATACATGAACAACGTTCACAGGACTCGGTTAAAAATCTATGCAGGTAGGAGCAGGATTTCTGACACACACCCAAACCAAAGACATCATAAGGCCGTTAAACATATAGGGATTTGATCAGGTGGGAACTATTCGCAACACAATAACGTGCGAAGTCGGACTTGCACCGTCCCTCTCTTTGCCCCCTACCCCCAAAACAGAAGGTCTCTTGATTTCTTTTTTATTTTTAAAGGAAACTGATCTTATAGATTTGGATGTTTTGGAATATTTTTAGTTTTTTGTTATGGTGGCATGAACTAGGAGGTTTGTGGCTGGTTGGGTGCTGATTTTATTAGAATCAGTGGGCATTCCAATTCTTACAAAGGATGAGGGTGGAGGACGAAAGGACTGATGTGAAGGGTGTAGTAGATGAGCGTTCAATCTTGATTTTAAGATAGAATGATGGATGAATCCATCTTTGAATTGAGATACAGAGTACTTGAGGATGGTGGATTCTACTGGGGATAAGGTTGGTAGGGGGATTCCACATCCAAATCTCACCATATGTCTCTTAATTTTAAGGCGCCCCTAAAATTTTTAGGGGCACCATGTCCCTTCCAAGTAAAAAAAATCTTTGGGTCTGTATGGCATTTCTTTTTAAAAGAGGAGAAGAAAAACCGTCATCACCTTTGGGCAGTCTTCCTGTTGAATGTTAACTATTAACTAGTTTTGTTTAAACAATTTAAATTACTTGTCTCTGTGTCTCCTTTTTTTTTTAAGTAAAACTATAGGTCTCTTAAAATGTAGATTAAGAGTGGAGGCATTATTGCAATTGGATATACTAAAATCGTCCTATGCTTGTCAAAATCTATTATTCCATTTAGATGTTTCTTTCTTTACATGCTTTTTTATTATTATTCAATTGTAAATTTGTAATGCTATTTATTGATTCCATCTCTAACTTTCAAACCTACAGTCTACATCTTTGCAAACGATGGAAGTGGTTTAGAATATAACAGAGGCTTTTATTGAAGTCCAGGCCTCAGAAAGGTCGACTTCCAATGACAAATTACTGAGAGAATTTTAAGTATAGATCTCTTACATATTAATCTCAATTTTCCAGGAATCCTAATATTATTATAAATTTTTGACATTTAATTTGATTGTCCTAATGAAAATTTTTAGAGGTCCGCAATTTCTAGATTGGTCCACTCAAACAATCAATCCAAAAGTGTGCAGAAAATAACAATAAGCAACGGAAATAAAATCAACAAGTACACACCACAAAGACACCAAATTTAAGGTGGAAAACCCTAATCGGGTGAAAAACCACCGATCCGAACTGGATCAAATTAAGCACTATGAATCTCGCAATTACAAGAAACTCAGATCTCTTCCCTAGATATCCCTTACCTAAGGACTGAAGTTACCTTATGTCGCTTCGCTCTTCAACGACTTCACACCGTTGATTGCAACAGATTCCAGCCACCACTTAACTCCTCAAATCTTCTCGTAGGAAGATAATCTTCTACAAAGGATGCAGAAGAACTGACTCTAGAAAACTTGGTAGCACAACTTTATAAAAACTCTAGAGAAGAAAACTCTCAATGATAATCTCTAACTCAGCACTTTGAGAGATGAGGGTTTGAGGTGTATCTTTGGAATAGCCCTCGGGACGTGTTTAAAGTTGCCTAATTTGATTAGGATTGAAACAATCAGATTGAGCACAATTAGAATATCAAGTTTCCAAAATTCGTCCAACTCTGCGCCTTGTTCGCTCGAGCGGTCAACATGTTCGCTCGAGCAGACCAGTCTCTGTTTCAGAATTGGGCTAGTCCGACTCTATTCGCTCGAGTGGACCCCTCTTGTCTGATATGGAATTTCAGCACGAACTCTCCATCTTTCCTCTTCTAATTCTTTAAGGCTTTCTTCTTTTAAGTCATTCCATCCTTCTAACTTCAGAGTCCTTGTCTAAATAAAGATTACAACTCAAAAGACCCAGAGTTTTGTCAACACATAAATTAGCCAACACTCAAAATCCTAACAATCTCCCCATTTGGCAATTCAAGGACAAAACTCCCTAGGACAATACAATTTGATCTACCCAAAAAGAAACCCAAAATACATTGAAATTAAAAACACAAAAAAAAAAAGCAATCAGCAAAAGTAGCAGCAATCAGCAAAAGTAGATCTGTATGGTCTCTGACTCAGTCAAACTTTTTGTTTTCCCCCTTGATCTGTCACCTTTCTCCCCCTTTTTGTCCATAAATTGACAAAGCTAAAGATAAGAACATGTAGCTTTTTGTCAATTAGGATCAATAGCTCCCCTTCGAAAGCAACTCCCCCTGAATGTATCTTCGTAGCAGCGCTGGGGGTGGGAGCTTAACTTCTTTGATCAGGGCTTGTTAAATGTAGCCACCCACACTTGTGTAGTTTGATCTTTTAGCAGAGTGTGAGTAAATTTCTTAGGTAAATCAGATTTTCTAACCCAAATTTGAGCTGTCTTAGGTGGAGAAAAATTCTTCTACCATTGCTTGATCTTAGGTAGACTTTGCAGCTTCTTGCAATGGGGACGAATGTGTCCTTTTAATCCACAATGATGACAAGTGGATGTTTGTACAGCACGTGACACATTCTTTTTTTTAAAACAACTCAACACTTTATATGAAAGTGCAGTATGTGGAGTAGCATGTGCAACACTTGAAACAAAAACTGCTTTACCTTTAGCATTTGAAGTGGATGCACCAGGATCATAACCAAGACCGCTTCTGTCAAAATGAGACTTCTGACTACACAAGATGTTTGTCAGAGTCTTTGAACTTTTGTTCATCTTGTTTAGAGAAGCTTGCTTGACTTCGAGCTCAGACAGAGTGATCTTCAATCTTCCTTGTAAGTCTTGATTATCAGCTTTCAATATCACTATCTCTTGTTTCAGGTTCATTATTTCTTTTTCAGCCTTTTCAAGTTTTTGACCATTAGTAGTCAAATTTTCAGCCATGCAATTTTTCTGACTTTTCAAAAGACGAACCTGTTTAAGCGCTTGCTCCAATTCATTCTTCAGTACAGAATTTTCTTCTTGAGCAGCCTTGTACTTGATAGTGATTTTGTTACCATACTTGGTCACAATCAGCATAGGTAGCATGGTATAACTCTTCCAAATCTTTCTCTTGATCTGACAACTCATCTTCATTATCGTCATCAGTATCATTATCAGATACAGACTTAGCCATGAAAGCCACAAATTTGCCATTCACATTGTTAGAGGGATCATGCTCAGGTTCTATTTTCATTTCTTCTTCAGAAGATTTTTCATCCCAAGTGGCGTTGAGAGCCTTTTGTTTTGCACCCTTTTTCTTGTTGGCACACTCATTAGCATGGTGACCATAGCCTTGGCACTCAAAGCACTTTGTTCCTATAGCAGGATCCTTCTTCTCAGATTTGAAATTCTTTTTCTTTGCTCGTTTTGTCTTCATGTATTTTTTGAAACACTTAACAAACTCAGTCATATCCTCTTCATCCTCAAATTCAGAATCAGACTCAATTTTCTTTACAGGCTTTCTTCTTGATTCTGAGATGGCTTTCAAAGCAATATCCTTTTCTTTGGATTTTCCTTTATTCAGACGATTTGCTTCTTACGTTTGAAGATTTTCAGCCAGTACATTTAACTTGAGGGTATCCAGATTCTTATTTTCTTTAATAGCATCAACTTTAAAATCAAACATCGAAGGTAGAGACCTTAAAATTTTCCTGACAATCTTGTGTTCTGGTATTTATTCCCCCAGAATGAAAACAGAATTGACAATATCATTCAGTTTACCATTAAATTGATCGAAGGTCTCATCTTCTTCCATCACGATGGTTTTAAATTCTTTATTCGGTCTTTGCAATTTGGCTTGCTTCACCGTGTTTGTACCCTCATATACTGTTTGCAAGACTTCCCATGCTTCTTTTGCAGTTTTACAAGTGGAAATCCTTCGAAACTCATCAGCAGTTACTCCATTGTATATGCAATTGACAGCCTTGTTATTGCAATTGGATGTATGCTTCTCAACCTTAGTCCATTGGGCTTTTGGTTTAGGAACAGTTTGTCCATTAACCTCAATTGTTGGTCTAGAGTAGCCCTCTTCAACAATATCCCAAATATCATTATCGATGGACTTAAGGAACCCAATCATCCTCTGCTTCCAATATGCATAATTAGAACCATTAAACAAAGGAGGCTTGGCAGTTGATGTCCCTTCTCTATTGAACACCATTCTAGAAATCTTATAGGATCAGACAAAACAAAATAGTGCAACCCGCTCGGATACCAATTGAAAATTTTTAGAGGTCCGCAATTTCTAGATTGGTCCACTCAAACAATCAACCAAAAAGTGTGCAGAAAATAACAATAAACAGCGGAAATAAAATCAACAAGCACACACCACAAGGATACCAAATTTAAGGTGGAAAACCCTAACCAGGTAAAAAACCACCAATCCGAACTGGATTAAATCAAGCACTATGAATCTCGCAATTACAAGAAACTCAGATCTCTTCCCTAGATATCCCCTACCCAAGGACTGAAGTTACCTTGTGTCGCTTTACGCTGCAACGACTTCACACCGTTGATTGCAATAGATTCCAGCCAGCACTTGACTCCTCAAATCTTCTCGCAGGAAGATAATTTTCTACAAAGGATGCAGAAGAACTGACTCTAGAGAACTTGGTAGCACAACTTCATAAAAACTCTAGAGAAGAAAACTCTCAATGATAATCTCTAACTCAGCACTTTGAGAGATGAGGGTTTGAGGTGTATCTTTGGAATAGCCCTTGAGTCCTTTAAATAGCCCTCGGGACGTGTTTAAAGTTGCCTAACTTGATTAGGATTGAAACAATCAGATTGAGCACAATTAGAATATCAAGTTTCCAAAATTCGTCCAACTCTGCACCTTGTTCGCTTGAACGGTCAATATGTTCGCTCGATCGGACCAGTCTCTGTTTCAGAACTGGGTTAGTCCGACTCTGTTCGCTCGAGTGAATGTAGTGGTCGCTCAAGTGGACCCCTCTCTGTCTGGTATGGAATTTCAGCACAAACTCTCCATCTTTCTCTTCTAATTCTTTCAGGCTTTCTTCTTTTTAGTTCTTCCAGCGTTCTAACTTCAGAGTCCTTGTCTAAATAAAGATTACAACTCAAAAGACCCAGAGTTTTGTCCAACTCATGAATTAGCCAACACTCAGAATCCTAACACCTAATGATCTTTTACAACTACTATTTTGTAGGCCTTGAATGGACTACCGGTGGACATGGTTTTGCTGGCTATGTGGCTATTAATAGATACAGTAGTCAGCCGGTGACAAATATATGAGAAGAAAGATGGAATGTGGTTTTTGAATGTTGTAAACAAATTGTGCAGACGTTCAAATAGAATGTAATATGTGGGCTCATTGGATTTTGGCTTTGTTAAATCAAAAAAATGAAGTATGCCACAGTTATTAGAAATTGTCAATGTAATAAGATCTTCTTGTGAGCTTTTCTGATATCTAGCTTCATGTATGTTTCAATTCATGAAATTTACAGCCATCATCTTCCATTTTTTCAAGATGAATGGTCATGTTGCCTGATTGCATAATCAGAGGAGTCAATAACCTTTGGGCCTTAATAGTCTAGACTGTCTATTTCTAGAGGCCCCTCTAAATGATTAGTGGTAGGTGTTACACAGGGTCATTTCTCTTGTATGAAATGCTAATTGTGCACGACTAAATTTCTGCTATGGGATTGAGATTGTTCTCAATTCCCTATTTTCTAAGCTATTTTATTGTATTGATCTTTTTTTTTTTTTTTTTTCGAATGGTTTAAGTCTGTACTATAGTTAAATTATGGAGATGGTATGTGATTATATGCCTGTAGCCCAATGGAATGCATCAAACGATGCCTATAAGACGCCTGAAACTGTGTTGAGTAGGTGTTGTACAATTCATCTTTTGGGTACCTAATCCACTGGGAGTTATCGAAAGAGAGAACATCCATCTGTTCAGCCCCATACTAGATTATGCAAAGAACGCCCAAAAATATTCCATGGTAGAGTAGCATGGATGTGAGCCGATGCATTGTTGTACAAAGTAAGAGCTTATAACAAGAACAATGAAGTAAAGCTTGTATGTTAAGCCAACATCAATGGCCACTGTACAAGCCTAGAAAATAAAATTCTATAATTCAACCGCAAAGACAAAGAATGAATAAAACTTCTACAGAATCCAAAAGCATGAAAACTATATGTAAAGCGATTAAAATCCTTGTTGTAAGATGGAAATCCATACACAGAGAATGCATCAACAATATGAATTATTTCTAGCATAGAAAATCGCTATGTTTCCATGACAAACTGTAAAAAAAAAAAAAAAGAAAGACTAAAAGAAACTTCCTGTCTCCATATAACTATATCAAAAAAAAATAAATTCAAAAGCAATATAATATATTTTCTAAAAAAAAAAACAGTATTTATATCTTCTTATCCGTGCGTATATTTATTCAACAAAAAAAATCAATATCCAGACAGAAAACAGGTTAACCCAGAAATGGAGAACACTCCAAAAAACCAACCAGAAGACAAATGAAAAAAAAAAGGCTTTTTAATGAAAGAAAGGGCTTGTATTTAGGGAGGACCTGATTGGAGGAGGGAGGAGGCCAATCCAATTTCATCTCGTCTCTCTTCCCTACCATCTGATCCACCAAAAGGTCATATGACTACAAAGAACCATAATAAACATTGTTTACGACTTGACATTTCTACTACAACAATAGAATTTCTCAAATTAATGATAAATCAAACAACCACAAAAGTATTCACACAAAATACAAGTTTCAAGCATTCTACATTGATCTCTGAATGAGTATCACCCTTAAAAATCTTGGAACACGCCTCAAAATGGAAAGACAAGAGGCTAAATCTCAAACTCACAAAAGAGAAAAAGAAAATAAACATGTGCAATATTTCATTCAACAATTGAATCTTTCAAGAATTTGACATTTAAGTGTGAGAAACGGACTTGCAAAGTGGTGGAGTTTATGTGGAATCCAATGAGAAAGGGCTTGAAATAGGGAAAAAGCTTTTGGTTCTCTCATTCATATCGGCACCAAATTAGATTTGATGAATCGATGTTGTTCTTCTATTTTTTGGTCTCAGCTTTGGAAAGATCGAAAAGAGAGGAAGTGAGGCCTTAGGGTTTTTGGCTCCATAGGAAAGGAGATGGTGTCACGCCTCCGGACCGAGGCCCTGATAATAAAGTCCTTAATCCGGGGAACGTGGTGCGACGGGCCAGAAAATTCCGCCCGCACACGCTAATTGTTTTCCCACAGGATTCCGCGGTGAGGATTTCAGACTATCCATCACAACCAAATAATCAATTTCACAACGAATAATCATATGCGGAAGCATGTAGCAAAACAAAATCATATATAACATAAGGTAATTGCACCAGTGTAGTATCAAAAGAGGAATACATACATAAGGGATTAACCAAAAGTTAAGATTAAAGTTGTGAGGATCAAAAGTAATTTAAGTTATACATTCCAAACAAGGCCAACAGAGGCCATATACAAAAATTTCCAAAACAACTGTCATTTCCCCAAAAGATGTTATCGAAGCTCCAGACCAAACATGACGTCTACATGACATCATTTGGTTGCCACTCGGGCTTCACCTGAGGCCCTACTGCCTCCTGCACGCACTCCGCCTCAAGGGCTACAGGTCCGACATCTGACACCAAACAAAAATTATCAGACGCGACGGTCTGGCAGGTGAATAATACAGATAAGATATACAAGTTTGATAATGTCATGCTAAAATCATAGAAACGCAATTGAAGCGAAACACATATAAGAGTAAATCAAATGAGTTATTTCTGTACAGATAAAAGAATTGCATGATTTAAATATTTCAAACTAACTGACAAATAATTAAAATTATTGGCAACCCACATTTAGCTAAATTCTCCTATTACCGAAGTAATAAGAGCACACAGACGGAAACCGTCGCCATATAGAATGGCCGGAACAAATAACCATTGCCATATGAAATGGCCGGAACAAACAGATAGAAACCGTTGCCACTACTCGTGGGACCGGAAAATAGAACCGCTACCATGGCCGGAGCAAACAGATAGAATCCAAACTGTAGTTGGCGAAATATTTTAAAGATCTCAAGCCGGGTGATCAGCCCAACTAGGTGACCTAAGCTTAATGGTGCCATTTTAAAACTTGAATCAAAATAAATCAAATCATAATGATACATTTCAAAATCGATAAGATGAACTACTCCGAACAAATACAAACGGACAGAATTAAACAATTCAAATGAGTAGTCTTACCGATAATTTCAAACGTAACAAACCAATCAATTCTGTTTCAAAACGAATCATAAGGAAAATTTATAATAAATTCGCTAATATGGAATGAGGTGATACATAGTGGTTGATTAATCTCCCGAGGAATTTCTCATTGTACACTTAATGTCACAGCACCGGTCAAAAAACATAGTTTGGTGCCTCTGAAGATCTCCGATGTTTGAGACACAAAGTACATAGTGAGACTTACCTACATTTCTCATCTGAATATTATGCGATGACATGGTTCAAATGTCTTATTCGCCTCCATGAAGCCTTACGGAAACAACTCTCTACAATTGGTTACCAATAGGGCAAAGGGAAAATGCCCTGAACTGTGCCCAGGTTCGCTCGAGCGGATGAAGGTTCGCTCGAGCGGACCCTCCCAGAACTTCCTTCGCTCGAGCCACCAAAGCATTCGCTCGAGTGGACGAGCTTCTGTTTCAAATTTCGTCAGACAGTAACAGGTTCGCTCGAGCGGATGAGTGTTCGCTCGAGCGAGACATTCTAGAAACTTGTTCCCTCAAGCTGACACAAAGCTCGCTCGAGTGGACAGGTTTCTGTAGTGTTTTTCAACAGGCAGTGGCCTGTTCGCTCGAGCGACCATCGGATTCGCTCTAGCGAACAGCTCACTGGCTCTTTCGCCCAGTGCAACATTTCTGCTATTTCCTTAAACATTCCTTCCTATCCTTCTTCTTCATTCCATTCCCTAATTTCTCACCTGAACATCTGTACTTCTTATGGCTGAAATTACACTCCATTCAACCACAACTATATATTAAATCCATTCCATTTATCAATTCTGACATGAACATAGTTTCTTAATTTAACAAAACACAAAACTTTGGGATTCAAGAGCTAATAATTCAGGAATTTTAAATGAACAAAAGGGCTCAGATTGCTGAAACAACCATTTACAAGGATCAAAGCATCACCCATGATTCAACCAATTTCAAAATTTAAATCAACTGAATTTGTAAAGGAAACATCACTTAAATTGCATGTATTCCTTATCCAGATTTTTCACTTGCTTCAAGTCCAAATGAGTCTCAAAACACTCTAATAACTACTTGCTCAGCTCAACTCCAAACCTACACCAAAACCCCATGGAAAACCACTAAAATCCACAAAAGATTTGGAAAACAAAAGAGTTCTCCATGAAAACCCTTGCATGCATGAAAATGGGCTTCTATAGGATCAATCAAGTTCATTGATGCAAGGAGGATGCCATTGCTTACCTCAAGGTGTTTCAATTAAAAAGAAAAGCTTAAAGGAGAAGAAGGTCCAGCTGAGATTCCTTTGAAAAGAGTATCAATGGAGAGCCAAGAGGAAGGAGAAGAGATTGGTGTGATCAAATCTCCATTTTCCACTAAGGAGGAAGGACATGCAGAAGAGAGGAGATGGCTGGAAGGAGAAGAAGAAACTCTCCCAGCTGTGATGGTGTTGCAGGAATGAATGAAGGAGGAAACCCAACGTGGCTTTGGCTTAAGTCAAATGGTTTGTGGGCCCCAATGGCCCTGAAAACTTTACATGGCTGGATCTATCATTTGTGGGTCCCGAATGAAGTTGACGAAGAAGAGAAAATTGATCGTTGAAAAATCTAGTTTCCAAAAAATATATTTTCCTCATGATTTTCAAATTTCAAAATTTTTGCACAAATTTAGTGTAGAAAGACTGAGTTGCTCCTTTTTCTCGAAAAATGCAATTTCTGGAGTTCGAATGCAAACGGAGCAAACATGAGAGTTGTTGGGATCAATTGAAAATTTTCAAAAATATTGAAATCCATATTTTTCAAAAAATCAAATAAATCCAATAAATCAAATCTCCACACTAACACGCGTCACATGGGCCACCCCGGGCCTGGTCAAACCAAACACAACGCGCTCGAAATTCCCTAAAGCTTCTCAAAATTCTAATCTAACTAAAAACTCAAGCTAATCGTCCTCTAATCTCGCTTAGTAACTAATCACAATTAAAATAATAATAAATTATACTAAACCTGGGTCGGGGTCACACAGGTGGAGATTGGATTCATAGGAGGATCCGAAGAGGGGGGTGAGGGCGTGACCAATGGAGATGAGAGGGGAAGATGCCCGATCGTCGCTAGCATTTTCTTTCTCATTTGTGAAGAGAGGAGGGGAAACTTTTGAGGTCGGGAGAGGGAAATCAGGAAAAATCGATTTTCCTTCCACTATTTTCGTCCTTATATTTGGAACCCCTGGATTGTTGGATCATTTCAACGATCCTATGGTGGAAGTCGGACTCCGCACACTATTCGTGTGACTAGTTCTCACCCGATTAAAACCCAAACATACAAGGCTGATTGGCATAAATGATTGGGTAAATTAGCGAGAGATCCCTGATTATTGTGCTATAAAGTCTCTAGTACACATCATTACTGTTTAAGGCCTAAAGTCCCTTGCGCATGGGATTAATACGGGCGGTGGTCCCTTAGCATGACACGTCATAATTTTTTTATGACTGATTTGCCCTTCTAACCATTTGAATAGGTGTCATGCTACCTAATCTTGGTTTATAGCTCGACCTCATCGTCTTTCCCTGATTACTGACGAATTTAAATATCGTAAGATGAGTTTTGTATCGAATTTCAAATTTTGAATTGGAGGGAATTACGATTGATGGAATTTCACCTAGAATTTCTTAGTTCTAGAGCAGGTCCTTTGTAGTGCGTGAGAATCCTTTTTCTTCATTTCTTCTTCTTCTGACGTTGCTACAGAGCACAGTTCTTCTGATATATAAGTTTGTAGATCTTATTCACAGCAAACTCAGAATTCATCATTTCAATGAAATTCTTGAGGTAAGGATTATTGTTTTGATCCAAATTTTAGTTTAAATACTTCTTTTAATCTTGCTTTCTGAAATTATTTCTTCTTATGTGCTCAGTATTTCTGTTCAGATCTGAATAAAAGCAAACTCAGATTTCTTCATTTCAATCAATTTCTTGAGATAAGGAAGAATGTTTGATCTATTTTAGTTTAAGAAGATCTTTAAATCTTGTTTTTTGAAATGAATTCTTCTCATATTATCAGTAGTTTGTTCTAGATGTGATTGAAATCAAGCTTAGATAAATTCATGTTAATGTCGGATAAATTCATTTCAAACTCATATAAATTCATTTTAAAAATCAGATAAATTCACTCCAAATTGATGAATTCATACCAATCACAGATAAAGTAACACCAAAAGTCAGATAAATTGAAGCGAAAGTGAGATAAATTCACTTCAAACCCAGTTTAATAAATTCTATAAACAGATAAAATCATGTCAAAATTAGCTAAATTCATTTGTGTTAGATAAATTCGTATCATATAACTTCATATCAAACACAAATAAAATGACACGAAACTAATAAAGACTCATGTGAAAGTAAGAGAGTATTTCAGATACAATTGTTGATGTGTTTTGATTTTATCTTTATTTTTTGTATGCAGTGTTTAAAATGGCAAAACCGATTATGCTTCTTTGCAAGTTTGGTATGTTCATCAATGTTGTTATTTTTGCTCACAGTATGAGAATGGATGATTTGGTTAACCAAATTTGTTGCAAGTGGAAGACTTTGTTGCCCAATAATGTCTGTTTCACATATGCATTGCCTGGGCACTTGAAGTGTATGATTGACAATGACAGAGACTCGTTGAGCTTGTCTATGTTGGCAGTTTCATTGGGATTGGATCGAGTAGATGTATTTGTATCAGAATTATCTGAATATGGTAATGAGGACAATGAGGATAATGTGGATGGATTTTGTGAAGATAGAATGACAGTAATGGAGTATGAGGCTACAGATGCAGAGACAGATTTGGTTCCACAATTTTGTTCACAAAGGGAGAAGTTTCTTTTTTCTTCAGATTGGGTGAATGGTATCGGTCATGTTGGATAGAGGTTTGAGGGTGAGGCTTCTGAATTTAGGAATGTGCTGTGCAAATATTCGATTGAGGTAGGGGTTTGAGTTTGTGTATGTCAAGAATGACATAGTAAGGATCAAAACTGAATGCTCTCGTTGTAAAATGCAGGATTGCATGTGGTGTGTTCATGCATCGCTTGAGAAGTCTAGTGATTTTTTTTTGTGTAAGGTGATTTGATAATGAGCATATTTGTCCAGCAGCAGTTCGTGCATCTAAGACTAGCCGGATTAGCTCTGAAATTGTTGCTGATTTAATGATCGATTATATTCGAGAGAAGCCAATGACCAGACCCATTTATGTTGTGCATTATTTCCATGCAAATTATGGGATGACCATTACATACAATCATGCATGGTGGGGGGTTGAAAAGGGCTAGGAATAAGTTATATGTGATACATCGCTTTCTGTTGACCATCTTCGTTGGTACATTGATGTTGCTATAGAGACAAATCCAGGCAGTCTGTTTGTATCAGATTACGATGAATCCACCATGTGCTTCAAGCGTTTGTTTGTTTCATTTAATGCTTTGATTCATGGATTTAATTATGTTCGTCCGTTGTTGTTTCTAGATGGGACTTTTTTGAAAGGCATGTACAAGGAAAATTTGTTGGCAACAACAAGAAAGGATGGTAATCAAGGTAAAGTGTCTGCAGATTTTTATATTTTTTAATAATGTTGATACTATTTATTTTTATTTCAGTGTTTACTTAACCTTGCTGTTGAATTGATAATAAATGGTTTCTTGAATGTGGTAGGTCTGTTTCCTCTTGCTTTTGCCGTGGTAGACGCAGAGACTGAGGATAATTGGAAATGGTTCTTGCGGAATTTGAGGAAAGTAGTTGCATATGACTGCTCTATCACTTTTGTTTCTGACAGGAATCTTGGTCTCGTAGATGGTGTTGCACATGTATTTCCATTTGCTCATCACTCTTTCTGCCTCCAATATTTGAAAGCAAATTTGAGAGATAAGTTCTCAGGGTGGTACACAAGTGAATTTAGAGAAAGGATGGTTTTGTTGCTATGTGAATGTGCTTATGCCCCCACTATACCTGTATTCCATGCAAAGCTGTGGGCATTTAGACATGAAGGTGGTTCGAACGTCGACATATTTCTCTCCGAACTTTCTCATGATAGGTGGAGCAATGCTTATTTTAAGGGCCATCGATATGGTGAGATGTGTTCTAATGCTTTAGAGTCTTTCAACTTCTGGATTAGAGAAGCGCGTCACCTGCCCATTACGAAGATGGTTGACATGATAAGGGTTCATATAATGGAGCAGATAGCCAATAAGAGGGAAATGTTTAGCTTATGGAAGGAAGTCATTTGTCCCTAGACATGGATAAGAGGTTGGAGGCTTCTATCAAGCTTGGTAGGCCATGGAGCGTTCGACGGTCAAGCGACACTATTTTTTATGTTCATTCGTACCCATCGGTCACTGTTGATATTTACAATTGCATATGTTCCTGCTATCAGTGGCAGATTAATGGCTTCATGTGTGCCCACGCATGTGCTACTATTCAAAAGAGTGGAAAGGATCTAAACCTTTATGTAGATCAGTATTTTACATAGAGACATACAGTCATGCTCTGAATCTATAATTCTCATCCTAACTGTAGGCAAGTCCAGAGACAACAATTGCAGAAGCTGTGCTTCAGGCCCCTATGATGAAGGGTCAACTCGGAAGGCTAAAAAAGAAGAGGATCTTGTCAATAGGTGAGATCACAAGGCAGATAAAATGCGGACGATGTGGGCGGATTGAGAGTCATAATAAAAAGTCCTGCAAGGAGCCTATTGAGTTGCCATTGACATTAGGTTGAATTTGTCATCTTTTATATTTTGGTGATGATAATGTGTGACTGTCAATATGTATAGAGAACAATCTGGATTTTGTCTGTTGAATAAAATTGGAAAGTATCAATGTTGCTTCGAAATATTGATGTTATCTTTCTTTTTTGTAATGAATTTTACCCCGACTTCCAATACAATAACAGATAAATTTATCAAACTTTCATTCAAAACTCAGATTAATTTCACTAATTTTTATTTGAACTCGGATAAATATATCTAAATTTTTTTTAAAAGGAAGATAAATTTACCTGAGTTTCTTTGAAAAGACAGAGAAACTTAGCTATATGAAAATTGCAGATAAATATATTTTGTTCTTTTTATCAAAACATTTTAAATACTATGATTTCTAGATATTGTTGTGGCCGTTTTATGTTTGTGTATAATGTATGTTTTCTGAATTCGTAACAAACATAAAGGAATGACAACGTGTAAGAAAATGACTTGAATTTTGTAATTGATAAGCGTAATTACATTTACAAACATCTTTCCAACATCTTATATTTGTACCCAAAAAATTTAAAAAAAAATCCCTTGTTGTTTGTCAGTCTTCCTTTAACGCTGCTTCCAATATCTTAAAGTTTTCCATGTGAACCAAAAAACAAAAAAAACAAAGAAAATCCCTTGCTGTTTGTCAGTCTTCCTTTAATGCTGCTTCCAACATCTTACAGTTATCCATGTGAAGCAAAAAACAAAACATTGTAAAAAAAAATCCATGATGTTTGTCAGTCTTCCTTTAGGATGCGAACTTTTTGGCTTCAAAGTCTTCTTTTGTCCAAGTGCGGGGCTCGTCATGCAAGAACTTGACTGCTAATTCTGCCCTAAAACTGTCGTTAACGCTTTGTACTAAGTGGTTGTCAACTGGTTTGCAACAAGAGATTTGAGTCATGAGGTAGCACATAATGATGCCACAATCAAGCCTGCAATGTGACATGGTATTGTCAATTATTCATATTGTTTGGTTGTTTATGGTTTTATTTGTATAATCTGGGTTCTTGTTTCAATAGTTACAATCCCTGTTTCTGTTGTGGTGCTCCTTCCATGCTAATCAATGGCTTGTTATATGGCCAAAAAGTTATTTGTGTTACCTAGCAAAGGCTACTGATGAATTATGAGTTTTCGTCCTCCTCCAGGGCCCCATTCCCAATTTCTTGAGATCATTTTCAAAGTCTGTTTGCTTCTTGTACAGCATCTGTGTATAACTATCAATAACTTGATGGATTACAGATACATAATGTAATGTCTGTTTTAAAACACATATTATTTAAACATTCAATAAATATACGATATTGTTGTAGTAAGTTTCTTACACTACTTGATATATCAGCGCCATTTAGGATTACAATAAATGTCCTCATATAACACATTGTTTTCACTCCCCCACCCCCACCCACCCCAAATTGCTGCATTGCAATTGTACATGTGAAATGTTATTAGTTTGTTTATAATGTTATTGACAACTTTCCAGAGTAATACATGATGTCAACTTACTTATATCCTACTGTGTCATATATGAGCTTTAACTTCTTCTTGTCAGCTTCATTCAACAGTTTAGTGATTGAGTTTTTGGGGGGCTTAAATGGTTTCTTATTCTCTGATTTACTGGCAGCTTTGTGTTGCATTTGCTCATTTATGTCAACAGAGTCCTTTAATTGAGCAACCATTTTATCTTTTGGTACATTCTTTTGCTTCTTAGCCTTCTTCTGTTCTGGCTCTGGAATATTCCTTGCGGCTGCTTCGTGTCGCTTCTTTACTCTTTTGATCATTGATGATTGTTCTTGATACCTTCTTAACCTGTACTATCTATTAATATGTAATGCTCCATTTAAATATCATATAGAATTGAATCAAGCTCAGATATAATGATACAATAGTCAAATAAATTTTTATCAAACACACCCAAAACTTCATAGAGGAACTCAGATAAATTCATTACCAAACTTAGAGAAATTGAAATATAAGCCACAAATTCATATCAATTTCAGATAAATTCATATAGAAATTAAATAAAATCTTATCAGACTTATGTAAAATCATTTATGGCTCAGATAAATTCACCTGAAAAGTCAGAAATACCTTTTCACTTTTACTTTTGTTAGTTGGTTGAGGAGGTTGCTCCCCCATCATTTGTTTTGTTATTGGATGATATATTTTTTCCAAACTCTTTTCAACCAATTTTATCTCTATGCCTGCATGAAGAAGTGTAGCTTCTTTTAACTTGTTTTCTAAATCAAAATTTGAGGACTCAGTTATTGCAACTTTATATTTTAATGCTTTTAATTCCTCTTCTGCGTGTGTAGCTCTTGAAGAATTTCGTTCTGATAGCTGCTGTAGTTTCTTTAGTTGTTCACTAAGGGAGCTTACCACAAGAGATACATTTTCCAGCTTGCTTTTGAGTTTGTTGTTCTCTGTTTTTAGCTCAGCCTTTTCACTTGTGACCTTTTCAGTTAATTAAACCGCATCATCTATTTCTTTGGTCAAGCTGCTTAGCCTTCTTCCCAATTCCATGCTTTCATTTTGTAGATTACAATTTTCTTCTTTTGCTCTTTTCAATTCAAATATGATTTTGTCAAGTTGAGCTTAGGAGTCTTGTTTCTTTCCATTTAGCTGATGAATGAGTGAAATTGCCCTTTCTTTTTCTTAAATAATTTCTCTGAGTTCTATGTTTTCCATTGTTGGAGATGGCTGACTTTGCTCAGACATTTTCTTAATATTGCCTCCTTCAAATTCAGCTAGCTTTGTTGGTGGTATTCCAATCAATGATTCACTTATGCTTCCAATTATATCGCTTACAACATACTTTACAATTGTATCTGTTTGTTCCTTTGTTTATTCATAATGTTCCCACTCTGAAGGAAATGTAAGAAACTCAATTCTTTCTTTAGTCCTGGCCATTTCTTCTTGCCCTTCATTTCCTCTTTGTTCTTCTAATTCAGAAGTTAACAACGTTTCCGTTGTTTGGGCCAGTTCAAATTGGCTAGGGTCATGTTCTTTTGATTTTGATTGGTCAATGGCTTTATTATCGTCAACATCATCATTAAGGTCAACATTATATTGCATATGTCCTTCTTCTACTCTTTTGACAATTTCTTTGTCATTTGTTTCAGCTTCCTCCTTAGTTGTTGGATTATCATCAGCACTGCTCCTATTCACATATGTCAGGAAGCATTTCTCTTCGTGCAATATCCTCTCCAATTTACCAACGATGACCTGAAGTGGGAGACACTATTAATTTATAACAACAAGGCATATAAAATTCAGATAAATGTATCTATGCTATCTATTATATAATATTACATGTTCAGAAAAATTCATACAACTTACCAATATATTAATTAACATAAAGAATGTTCAATTCAGATAATATTACATGTTTACTATGTAATGTATTCAGCGGATTTTTCTGCAGTGCATTGTTTAAGCCTTTAAGATCCACTTCATCAATCTAGGGAATTCACTAGGTTTGATTGGCTCCAACAACGACGTGTGTTCGCATAATCAATACCTGTTCAAATTGAGATACAATAACATAGCCAAGTTTAATTTACAAATTTATTTGTAAGTTGTAAAATTATAGATGTAAAAAGACTGTTTGTTTATCTTGCTGATAGTGCAAATAGACAGCCAATTACTTTAACTGAACCATCATTTCTGGTGTGAACTGATTGCATGAAAAACTTTGTTATCTCTTCTGTCCATGCATAATTTTTCATTTCAACATAACTGATGTATGGCCATCCTATTGAGTTGCCATGTGTTGAAAAAAAACAACGTCACAAGGATGAAAAGGCATATTAGCCTTGACACATCAGCCACATCAACTTCGATTGCTCCCTTGAGTGCATTATCAACTGTTCCTTTATTTTTGGAGCTGATACTCTTGTAATGTTTGAAAATCTCCTTGCTATGAATTCCGATTGTTTCTTCTTTGCATATTTCAAATCTAAGGTCTTTGATCCATGGGGTATTCCAAATATTAGAGACATGTCTTCTGATGTGAACGACACATACGAGTTCTGATTTTGAATTTTCTTTCTGCGCTGTTGTATGTGTCTAGAATTTTCATGATGTCTTTATCATATTTTCTACATCGATACTCTGTAACTTTTTGTTCAATATGGAATTTATAAGAAACCAGAAAGGTGTCTTCTTCAGCTCAGTTTTATGTGCAGTGGTTATTCTTTTTTTGATGCTGTCAAATACTTTAACTATTGATACCAAGTTTGATCTAAATTGCCAATGTGGCTTTGCTTAGTGCTACTTTTTTGTATCCTTCTTTCTATTTTGGGTTCTTTTAGCTGTCAGGGTACATGTACAAGGAATTCCAATTTTGAAAACTTCTTACACCCTGGATAGTGGAAGATGCAAATCATTTAACATCGCATCAAATGGTTGTGGATCCAAGTCATTTGACATCACATCAGATGGTTATGGATCCTCATCTGCTGCACTAGGATTGTGAGACCCTGATCCCTAATTTTTGAGATTAGTGTTGTTTTAATTGTAGAATAGTTTCTCTTAGTGGGATTAGTGTTTGTTTGGTTGAGTTTGTGTACTAGAATGATTTTTCATCAATTTTGGGGAGTTTTGAGAGCCAGTGAACCTAGACAGTGACCGTAGGGTCCAACTTGTTTCGCGTGGTCAGCTTCTGAGATTCCTTGTGTTTTCCAAAAATTTCCATCTCGGCCCCGTTTGACTAATCTTGTCATTCCCTACAACTTTCGTATTCACTCCGTACCCATTCGAAGCTCCAAAAATCAGTTTTTCCTAGCCTCGGGGCAAAATCATTCTTTTCACACAGAATTTGGACACAAATTTCGATATCTCCAAAACCCATGAAATATATACTTTTTGGAAACTAGATTTTATGACGAACAACTTTCACTTCTTTGTCAAACTCATCCGAGGCCTGGAAAACCATGTTTTTAGCCCGACAAGTTTGTTAAGTTGTGCAACCCACCTTCATTCTCTATATAAAGAGAACCCACCTTCACTTTCCCCTTCTTCTAGCTCAAAAATGTTGTGAAAGGGCTACAACAACCATTCTAGGGTTTTCTTCCCTTCTTCTTCTTGTTTCTTCCTGTTCAATCCATCTCAAACTCTTGCCAAATGGAGGAATGGACTCGATCATCTTCTTCCTCATTTTGAAGGCTTTCCATTGATGCCATTTGTAGAGAAATCCACCCACATTAAAGTCTTCTTTGAGCAAGCTCTTGTTATTTGAAGAACCTTCATGTAAGCAATCACTCTCATCTTCTAGATTTATGTTTTCCTAGCCCTAGAGAGTCTCCATCTTTATTATTGGAAGCTCTTCTCCTTCTTGCTCCTTGTATTGGCTATTTAGGGTTCTTATGGGTTGTATTTTAGGGGTTTTTGTGTAGCTTGGAGACCTTTGGCTTGGAGGAATGATTAGAGCTTGATTTACTAAGCTTGGACCCAAGGCAAGTGGATGATTTGATATCTTGAATGTTAAAATGTTTTATGAGAAAATGTGATGGTATTACTATTTTTCATTCATGTTTATACTTATGGATTTCATTATTTTTGAAATACACATATGAAAGAGCATTATTAGCTCATTTAATGTCTTGGAAATGTTGGTTTATAGTTTTTATTTATCTCTTGGAAATAACACAAACGAGTCTTTGTGAATGGTGGTTTCCTTTCTCCTTCTCTTGTGGTTGTATGTGGTTAAGGAGGTGATTGGATGAATATTTATAGAAGTTTTGATGGTGATTTAAATAGTGTTTGAAGGAGGTTTTAAGCCTCTCATTCATGTGTAGAAATGAGGCTCAAGGGGACTTGCAAGGAGGAAAAAGGAAGGAGTTAAACTGTTCCTGGACAATTCGCTCAAGCGAACCTTAGCTCGCTTGGGTGAACCCTCCCAGAAACCCTCATAGAGAATGGTTAGCTAGAGCAAACCGATAGTACGTTCGAGCCAACCTAAACTAGACAGGTTCGCTCGAGTGAACCCAACTTAGCTTGAGCGAACCCTTCCAGAGATCACTTCACTCGAGCGAACTCCATTGTCCACTCGAGTGATGTGTACTGTTCATCTGGGGTTATGTTTGGAGTAGTAATGAAATGTTTAAGGGCCTGTTTGGATGTATGGTGAATTGAAGTATGGTGAGGTGAAGCATCAAATCAAGATAAAATAAAATATAAGGCATTATGATGGTGTTTTATTTTTAGTTGTTAGGTATGGAGTCCTTTTGACTTTTTTGTATAGAAAAGTGGACCTTTTTTGTCTTTTAGTGAAGAAAAGAGGTTGCTTTTTTTTTTTTTTTACTTTTTTTGAAAAAGATGGAGGGAATTTTGAAATTATGTACTTTTGATATGACCCATTGTCTTTTCTTGTCTGGATGATGGAGGCTTTACCTCACATCACCTCACTTCACCACACATCCAAACACGCCCTAAATGTTTGGGAGAGGTTTATTGAGAACCCCTTTGTGTCGGGGAGATTTAATAGTCAATGTATGAGGCTGTTTGAGAAAGAAACCACATCACGAAGATTAATTGAAGTTTTGAATTTACCAAAGTGTATAAGGAGCCCGGAATGTCCCCAAAACTCAAGGAGTACCAAGTTAATTTGATATCGACATATAGGACCCCTATTCACCTTGAACTAATTTTGAATGCCGATACTTGTCCTGAAATTTTGAAAGTTCAATTGTATTCCATTGTTCCCGAATTTTGTTATGCACTCCCGAAATTCATGATTTATGACTTTGTCTTGCCCGAAAAACACTGAGATTATTATTGTAGCATTTTTGCTAGTCGCGATTATGCATTGCCCGAAGTGAAGTGATATTTGTGCCTTCGAGCACTCCCGTCCCCCCGGTTTATATAATTGCATCATATGTATTTTATACATGTCACGATTTCTGTTATGTGACGTATGAGTCGACACCACTAAGCTTGGATGACCTTATTGGTTTGATCCACCGATTTGGAGATCCCCTCCCATCCCGCCAGCTGCAGTTTGGATCCCGATACCTGGCTTATTGTCGTGGTCCCATCCCGACACCCGGCTCGCTCCAGTGGTTCCTGATACCCGGTTCCGTACTGCGGTTCCCGATGCATGGCTTGCTACCGTGGCCCCGTCCCGTATTATTATATGTACATATATATTTCGTTGAATCTTCTCACGTCGTGTGACAGAGATCAACGCCCCAATATGCTCTTGTCACTTCGGTGATAGAAGACTTAGCTTCATGTGGTTGCCATCTTACTTGTTTCCCTGTTCCTTGGTACCTTTACATGCTTTTATAGATGTTTTAAATGAACACTTGTTTTGCCAGATCTCTATGTTTATACATGCTTTGAATGAATACCCGATTTGTCAGAGATCCATGTTTTACACCCGTTTTACATGAATACAGGATTTGTCAGATATACATGATTTTTCCACCTGTTTTTATTATATGTAACATTTGTTCTAATAACATGATTTATCACATGGTTTATTCTTCAATATATTCATTATCTTTTCATCCACCTACCAGACTGTTGTGTCTGACCCACTATCTTGGTAGTCAGGTTCAGTTTTCCCCGGCCTAAGTTGAGAGCTTTTTTTTGCTGTAGAGCCATGAGTTTGCAGGTCATTTTGTCGGCTATGTCATGTAAACATTGAGCTTGACATCGGAGCTACGCCACATATGGGTAGTGGTTATTAGTTTGTTATTGTATGGCTTCTATTAGCCTCTCCTTGGGATTCGTTAATTAATGTACATTGATATTTGTAACTTGAACATATATATATATATGGAAATATAATATCCTGTTACCGTCAACTCTATACTTTGTTGTGGTGATTTATTCTAGTCTGATATTGTTCTTTATATGATAGTTTTATGCTAGGGGCTGAGTGCAACGCGGAATCCGATGGTCACGGACTCTGGGTCACAATGCCATGAAAGCTTCCGCAAAATATTCAGAGTGTGTTGGAATTTGTGGTCCTCATACATGCGGATCTTGGGAGAAATATAATTATCACTTACTTTCCAATTTGCGTTCCCAAGGTCGGACCGCTGCAGGGATCCGGGTTCGGGGATGTGACAAGGACCATGAATACTAGATTCTTCCCCTTGTGGTATATTTTCCACATTAATATTCATCTCATACCTTCCCGCACATACGTTTGCTAACATTTCCTACAACCCATCACTGCGTTGTTCTACACCACCATCACCATTATTGTCTTCATCGTCACTCATCTCCTCAAAATCTTCACTATGAAATACCCAAAAGGTATAAGTCTTATCCATTCCATTTTCCTCCAAATGTGCTTTAACTATATTGATGGGTTTGAAATATCTATTGTTGCACTTGTTATATTGACATTTTGTCTTATTGCCTTTATCAGCATAATCACGTGCAAACTCAATAAAGTCTTTAACTCCTTTCATTTAAGCAGGTAAGTGTCTACCCCGAAGACGCATCCAACTTTTATCTATATTTAACTCCCTATCACAAGAAGAACAAATATGGGTATTATGTATTGATGAGAAATTACTTGATTCCCTACCACAAAATTATGTTGTTACCTACACTAACCCTTGGAAGTATTCCCAAAGAGCACCATAAAAAAATTCAAGAACTTGGAATTAACCAGATTAAGTTTTCAGTAAGTGCAGAATCCATGGTAATCAGAATTTTAGTTGATTCTTGTTGATGACTTGTGATAAGCTATGGTAATAGTTACTTGGAGTAGAAGTATTAACAATGATGCTTAGTGCTTACACTTAATCCTATCTCTACACCTACTACCCCTATACCTGAACCTACTACCTCTTAACCTGAACCCACTACTGATATTAGTATAGAGGATGCACCTACAACATCTATCCTACCAAGATTTCTCTCCACTGCCCCTACTTATGCCCAATCCATGACCACCGGATCCAAGTCAAGGATATCCAAAAAGAAAATGTTTCTCGCTACGAAACACCTTGTATCTCTTTCCTCCTAATGTCTACTACAACACCATTGAACCGTCCAACTTTACCGAAGCTTCCAAATTAATCTGAGGAGCGGAGGAATGCTATGGCTGAGGAGTCCTTGTGGGTCTATTATATTTACTTAACCTCAGTTTCTATGTTGGCTGAATTCAATAAGGAAAGCTGTTCGAGGGCAGTTTGGATATTTGATACCAATGGTTTTATTTACTGTTAAGTACTTTCAAAGGTGGAACAGGGTATTTTTGAAATAATCTCTATTGAGATCATATATATATATATATATGAGAAATGCTCATATACAAGCTTCTCTTATGGTCTTATGGTACAAGCCACCTAGTAGGGCCCCCTAGAGACCCAACAAATCATGAAATAAGGGTGGATTGAAAGATCCAGGTGGGGCCATAGATATCAAATTTGAAGTCAATTTAATACCTCTAACCCATTCATTTGTGGTTAGTTAAATTATGAATTTAACTAAGTATCACATATTAATCAAAGATAGATTATCAAAGAATTTCAATCTAAGAATAATCTATTAAGAAAACATACATGATTAAAGCATTGTTCAAATAAAAAAAATTAAATAACATAGGTTGTCAATGACAGAAGGTAGATTTATTATTATAATCAATGCGCAAGAGACAAAAATATCACATAGATTAACGATGAAAAACACTTAACTTCATCTGACACTCTGATCCAGGGATCTACTCCTCCATTGCAAAAGAAGTGATTTTCATTGAAAACTTCAAGGCAATTACAATTTTCTCTCACACTCTTCTAACCTAGTTCTGAAACAGGGCTCTAGAATACCCAAAAATAACTCTTAAATTCTATTAATTAGGAAAAGAAGAGAAAGAGGAGAGAGAGTAATAGTGGATGTCTAAGGGAGGGAGTGGGTTTGAATGGTCCGCTCGGATGAACCAGTAGTATGCCCCACTAGGTACCCTGTACCGTAAGACCGTAAGGGAAGTTTGTACATGAGCATTTCTCTCTCTCTATATATATACATACATACATACATACATACATCCATGTGACTTATCCTAGTCGATTCAACTTAATGGCAACCGAGTTACAATCTGAGTCTACGTTTTAAAACCTTGGTTAGAACAGTTAAGAAACTATAATACAAGTGCATACTCAGGTACTATGAAAGTAAACAAGTTTCATGATTTACAATACTTTATTTCTTTTGCATCTTGTTTATAAAGTCCTCAATGCCACAATAGATAGCTTGGCACATTTTTGCAAGCACTCAAATGAAAATTTTCCATAGGTTAACTAATTGTGACTTATGAGGATGAAGAAGAGAGCCCTCATAGTTGTCTAATGTGATCTTGATCAAATATCGTAGAAGAAGCAAAGTCAGTAATCCTAAAAACATAATCATTTCTCTGTCAAGAAAAAATGCTTAAGCATATAGAAAGAAGATTAAAAAAAGCCAAGTTTGCAAATATAGTTTTGCATTTGTACCCTTTGTGTATGTCTTCTCCTAGCCAGTCTATAGCAAGATAGAATCGTGCAACCGAACACCATCAACACATGATAAATTTTAACCTGCATATGGATATCCACTACCAGTACAAGGACTGAAACATAAAGTATGTCTTGTATTTTATTTACATCTACAACACTCTAAAACATATTGAAGAAGACTGGTGATTTCATTTGGAGGTAGCGATAAATGTGCCTCAATCTCTTGGTTATGTAATAGGTTGGATCTTGGAAATCGAGTCCGACTCTATGACCATCATTTGGGACCCCAACGTGTTTGGGTTTAGCATGGACCATGTCTGTATACTCGTTTATCTATATATATATATATATATATAAATGTGACGTTTTGATTATTTAATATATATAAATTATTTATTTTATTATTATTATTATGTAATTGATTGTATTTTAGTTAAATAAGCGATTAGTCAAAGTGGGGACGTGACAGTTGGTATAAGAGCCAGCACATTTCTCTGAACTTAAAACTGGATATAAACAATTAGGACGTGAGGATTTCGATCTCGATAGATAGGCTTTACCTGCTTACGGTAAGGTCTATAGTGTTGTTTGTTATTATTATTTTTAGGAATCAACTACTAACACTTTTTTGCAGGACATGACATACCAAGAAGCAGTAGCCCTATCTCCTTCCAGGGTTATACTAGTCATTTGAAGGACCAAATGTCCTAAGGGGGAGAGAATGTGATGTTTTTTATTATTTAATCCATATAAATTATTTATTTTATTATTATTATGTAATTGATTGTATTTTAGTTAAATACGTGATTAGTGAAAGTGGGGACGTGACAGTTGCTATGGGAAATATTCAAGTGAGAACTAATTCTCATCTATTATATGAGAACTTTTTTGCGGGGCCCAACTAGCAACCCATCCAAACCTAGTAACCCTAATGGTCACTAATCCCAAGGATTGGCACAGATCAGAAAGGACTGAACCGTTGGATCAAGGGATGAATATTTTTCTAAATATGAAGCCATTAAACTTGTGGGTCACGGATGAAGAGGTTAGGGGCATGGGTTTTGGGTCAAACTTAATACTTGGGGTGGTCTCATATAGATCTTTCCATCTCCTCTGGTCCCATCCCCAAATGGACCCCACAATTGGGCCCCACAATGTTGAGTCATTTCCCAATCTTGCGGAGATTTGAGAAGCTTTGCAAGTTTGGAGTTTGGAGCTCGCAGTAATGTTGAGCCCTTTCCCAATCTTGCAGAGACTTGAGAAGCTTTGTAAGTTTTGGAGTTTGGAGCTTGCATCAATGTTGAGCCCTTTTCCAATCTTGCAGAAACTTGAGAAGCTTTGCTTGATCTCGCAACAATGTTTGAGTCCAAGCTTTCTTTAAGAATCCTCTATTAACCATGAGCTCGCAATGATGTTGAGCCCATCTTCAAGCTTCCTATCTTTTTCAGGGTGCTTCCCTTTTCTTCGGAATTGCCCCAGAACCATGCTAAAATTTCGCCAGATCTTTTTAGCGAAATCCTATCATTTTGATGATTGATCTTTTTCTTTTCCAACCTTTGCAGGTGGTTCCTCCTTAACTGACAAGGGTAAGGGGCCTGTTACTGGTGCACCCCGCTGATCTACTAGATCTTCCAATGCGGCCGTTCAGTAGGCCTGGGAGAAGGTCCAATATATGGAAAGAAACTTGGAAGAGTGTGACTCTCTCAACAAGGATGAGATGAGGCAGCTATTGATCACTCTCAAGGAGGAGGAGTTTTACAAGATCATTGTAAGCAATCGTCCTTAGGCCATAGACGATTAGAGCGTTGTGCCCAAGCCTACCTTTCTCTTCGATAATGCAATCCTTAACAACATGACATACCAAAGGAGATGTTTTCAGTTCTCTTATACAGTTGATGGTGAGGAGAGGACTGTTACTACCCGATCGACTTTCGATCGTACTATCTCGATGGCGAGCCTTTCTCCGACATGCTCTAAGAGGGAAGATCCTCCAAGCTGGGTGAAAAGGACCAATGTGATCAAGACCGGGATTTTTGTTGGTGGTCTTCTAGATATGCGGAAAATTCGCCTACCCGTATGGACATGTTGATGCCGGCCAGTGGCTACTAGGGTTCTGATTATCCGTCGGTCGATTTGAGAGCAGTGGGCCTTGGTATTTTCAGCGGTGACGGCAGCAATTGGGTGAAGCCTTTTCAACTTTGAGGCCGTTTCAGTGCTAACTCAAATTGGGAGTCTTGGACTGATCGCGTCTTGCGGATTGGTGGTGCCATTTCTGAAGGAAGCTGGGATCTTTGATGCGGTTCGTGCTTCTAGGGAGACCGTGATCTTTTCCGACGAGGCCTTCATGGCTATGTTGGAGTCCTTCCTTCCGCAAACTAACACCTTCGTTGTCACGGATGGTGAGATTGGTTTTTCTTTGAAGGAGCTGAGCGCCATCAATGGGTTGCCTATCTTTCGCAAACTCTATGAGGAGTTCATGCCTATTGACATTGTCCTTGAGGAGTAGTCCGAGGAGTTTACGCTCCTATACTTTCAGCTTGTCGCCTTCTATGATTTTTTGAAGGAGAAAGAGGGCTCGAAAGTCAGGTCCAATAGTTGGAAGAGTTTTAGCTCTTCGTCCCCTAACTTCTTTGACAGCAGAGAGTCTTCTAACAGCATGACACGGGAAGCCAGGGCTAAGAATCCGGGTTCGAAGAAGACTTCGGTCATGCGACAAGAATTGAGAAATTTCTTCGCGAGTACATATGCCATTTGTTTCTGACATTGCGCTACGGAGAGATCTCGCTGTTTACCTCACTTACTGGCTGTGTGAGGTTGTATTTGCTGGTGGAGATGGAACATACATCAGGCTGAATTGTGTTTATCCGACTTGTTAGATGGCATTCGGAGAGCAACTCGCTTTGGTGCCTGCTCTTTACTCCTATTTGTGCACCGAACTGCAGGTTGTAGCTTTCTTGGTTTGGCTTGAGCTCCCTACAAACATTTATTTTCAGCCCACATATTTTATTCATGGTATGTATACCACTATCCTGGTTTCCACCATTTGGGTCTTGTGCAGGATGATGACCTTTTCATGATTCAATTGGCTAGAGGGACAGCCGTCTTCGAATCTCTTTTGTTTGCCCGCATGAGGATCCGACAGTCTAGGGACGTTGAGATAGGGCACTATTCAGTGAAGCTTTCTCCGGAGTTGCGGAAGAAGGCTTTTGATTTTGGAGCCTCCCGGGACTCCACCAGGGTAGGGTTGGGAAGACATTACTCCTTGACCAATGTAGAGAAGGGGTGGCTTTTTAACATATGTGTTAGCACAATGGTGTACCACATCCATCTTTTCGTCGACATCTAGCCGTATGTACCTTCCCGCTTCGAGCTGTAGTTGGGCTTCTCTCAAGGCATTATTGGAGCGCTTTCGAGCATGGTGAAGCACTTTGGAGGTCTGCAGGATGGCAGAAATGCATGGGCTTTTTATAATGTTGAAGACACTACCACCATGATTTCTTATCATGAGCTGTCTACTTTCCGGACTGCTGGCTTCACGAAGTGGTTCGTATAGAGCTTTCGGCGTACCGGGGGCTTTCCAAGAAGGAGCTTGATGTTAAGCAGTCTTCTAGGAAGGGCATTGGGAAATCAGATGGTGTCTGGCGAGAGGAAGTTTTGGCCTTCCTTTCGAGAGAAAGGCATAAGATAGACTTTCTCGGTGAGTAGGGCATCATCAGATCTGAAGCTGTCCGGGATGTACCTGATGAGGCCTTAGAGCAGCTGGAGAGGGAGGACACTGAGCTCAACGCTTGGATGTAAGTGGCATAGAGGCGAGCTTTCATTGAGTCAATTGGCAAGAGCAGACCTTCCAATCAGGGGTCAAGTGAGAGACCTGACTTTGACAGTGGGGCAGGTTTTTCAAGCAAACCAACCGACAGAGGCAAGAGGAAGAGAGGGCAGCGTCGTAGCATGGAACGACACGGAGACTCTCCTAATTTGGAAGTCCCACTCACCATCAATGAGGAGGTGTCAGGGATGTTGACGAGCCTCCGGAAAAAAGGAGCCAAGAAGAAGAGACTGTTAGTGAAGGTGTGATTCTTCCTCTTTCTCTTTCTATTTCTTTTATGGAGCTTTTCATGTTTCGACTTGCCTTCTCCCTCTTTTTTTTTTTAGAAGAGGATGGTGGCTTGGCAATGCCTGGGGTGTTAGAAACGAGTAGAAACCAGGATCTCTAGACATTGCGTACAGATCACTGCGGAAACAACTTTGAACTAATATAATTCAATCATACCTGTGAGATCTCTCTGATTTGATCTCGGTCTTACAGCAACCTGAAAACCTCAAGATCTTCTACTATGTTCCTATATGCTCGAACTCGCACCAGGAAGTGGGCCTCTTCTGCGAATTCTCCTCTGCTCTCTAAAAATTGAGATTTCTCTCTTACTTTTCTTATTATTAACCTAGAGAGCAGTAGCGTATATTTATAGGCTACAATAGGGACCTTAAGTAGGAAATAAGGATAGGCTCCCTATGGAAATATGAAACCCTAATTCGACCCAAATTAAAGTCCTAGTTTCATAAATTATAATTCAGTCCACTAAAGAATTATAATCGCACTCCTGTCCTTATTCTCAAAATAATATTTCGAGTTTTTTGTTATTAAATGCTTATCAATCTCCCGACGTTAAGATTTCAGATATCCATCAATTACATAATTACTGACATCTATATCTAATTGATATCTTTATAATTCCTTAAGACCTTATACTTAACTTATTTGATATGTCGGACACGAAGTCCACCTACAGGGTTTGACATAATCAAAACTTAAAAGTTTCTTCAAGGGGATATCATCAATCCTTATTACGGGACGTGGATTCCATCAATAAACTAATATCCACCATACACGTAGTGTAGTCATACAATTCACTGAGATTATTGACCCATAAAAGATCTCACTCCTTTGTAAATCAAAATGCCAAACACTAAATGTATGTGTCTATTATTTATATCAGGATTAAGATTACAAGCACTCATAATAACCATTTGGGTTTTCCATCATCTTATACAGTCAGTATAAAGACAATAAACCCAAAAACACGGTCCTGTTCAATACACACATAGTGTACTGGCATAATGAGTCGAAACTATACCGTAGCTAAGACAAGCCTGCTGAAACATCCTGCTATAATCATATCGATGGTGTGTCCAAATCTATCTAGATTGTGAACAACAACTTATATTCTATAAGAACCGACAAATAAGTCTTCCGTATATAAGTAAAACTCTACACACCAACTTGTCTACTTTATAGAATAAAAGACACTCACATGCATAATAATGTAATCATTTGCCTGTACAAAATCTCAGTTAGATGAGAAGACAAAATATACAAAAAATAAATTAGTCAACGACAAATACATGAAGTATGATTTTTAATATAAATTTCCAACAATCTCCCACTTAAACTCAAAACCATGCTGACATGTATTTTAACCCCATGCCTTCCACATGACCATCAAAACTCTTTGCCGGTAATCTCTTTGTAAAAGGATATGCTAGGTTGTCTACCGATGCAATCCTGGTGACAATTATGTCACCCCTCTGTACGATTTCTCGTATGAGATGATGATATTTATGCTGGATGTGCTTACCATTTTTGTGCATCCTGGATTCCTTTGCATTAGCAACCGCACCGCTATTATCACAATAAAGTATTATAGGGATTTTACCGATTGTACCTTCTAGATCCATCAAGAAGTTTTTGAGCCAAACTGCCTCCTTGGCCACATTAGAAGCTGCTACATATTCAGCTTCCATGGTAGAGTCAGTAGTACATGACTGCTTGACACTCCTTCAACTTATAGCTCCACCTCCCAAGGTAAATAAAAATCTTGAGGTCAACTTTCTAGCATCATTATCTGACTTGAAGTCCAAGTCTGTGTACCCAATGAGTATCAAATTCTTGGCCTGATAAATCAGCATATAATTTCTAGTCCTCTTAAGGTACTTAAGTATATGCTTTACCGCAATCCAATGTTCTCTCCCTGGATTAGACTGGTATCTGCTAACCATGCCAACGGTAAAACAAATATCAGGTCTAGTACATAGCATTGCATACATGAGGCTTCCCACCGCCGAAGCATAAGGTACTTCCTTCATTTTTTTTTTCTCATCAGGTGTCTTAGGACACTTATTATTGGATAAAGTAATTCCATGCCTGAAAGGAAGAAATCATTTCTTGGAATCTAGCATGCTAAAACGAGCAAGAATCGTATCAATATAAACCGCTTGAGATAAGCCCAACATTCTTTATTTCCGATCTCGCAACAGCTTGATCCCTAGAATGTGACTAGCTTCCGCTAAGTCCTTCATATCAAACTGACTACTCAACCATACTTTGACCAAAGACAACACCCCAACATCATTTCCAATGAGCAGTATGTTATCTACATGAAGTATTAAGAAAATCACCACATTGTCGCTGCACCTCTTATACACACAGGGTTCATCAGGGTTTTGCTCAAAACCATAAGATTTAATGGCTTGATCAAAACGAATATACCAAGATTTAGATGCTTGCTTAAGTCCATAAATGGTTTTCTTAAGCTTGCACAACATGTGCTCACGGCCTTCAGCTACGAATCCTTCTGGTTGTACCATATGGATACATTCATCAAGATTTCCATTAAGGGAAGCTGCCTTGACATCCATTTGTCACATTTCGTAATCAAAATAAGTCGCAATGGATAAAAGGATCCGGATAGATTTCAGCATGGCTACTGGCGAGAAAGTCTCCTCATAATCGATACCTTCTTTTTGAGTAAACCCTTTCACAACAAGCCTAGCTTTGAAGGTTTTAACATTTTCATCCACCCCTCCTTTCTTTTTGTAGACTCACTTACAAACGATAGGTTTTATCCCCTCTTGTGGTTCTACAATATCCTAGAGTTGATTATGGTACATAGACTCCATTTCTGATCTCATAGCTTGTTGCCACAGTTTTGCATCTTTGTCCTGGAGTGCTTCATTATAGTTACAGGTTTCGGTATCTAGCTCATCAGGGACTTTGTCGAATGACTCTCCTAAGAACATATACCGTTCGGGTTGACGAATAACCCTCCCACTACGACGAGACACACCCTATGTCTGTGTATGAGTAATGTCACGCTATGCTAAAACTAATCCTGGTGTACCACCATTGACATACTAATCCGGCTGGTCACCCATCATGTTGGTGGTTTCACCTGGAGTATCATCAGCATGAGGTGTTTCCTCCTGTTCTATTGGCGATGGAAAATTTTGGGTAGGTCTTTCTTCCCTCAATTCCTCTAGAACAATTATGCTTTTGGGTTTGTGATTCATTACATAGTCATCTTCTAAGAATCAAGCATTGGTGCTAACAATGACCTTTCGATCTTTAGGATTATATAACAAACCACCTTTCGTTCCTCTGGGATATCCAATGAAAATGCAAACTTCCATATGTGGTTCCAACTCATCTTCGGTCCCTTTTAGCACATGTGCTGGAGTACCCCAAATTCGAACATGCTTTAAATTGGGTGTAGTAGGCACTTAGATGAAACTAAGTTTAGAATATATGCAGTCGTTTCTAGAGTATGCCCTCAGAACGAATTAGGTAAATCAAAATAACTCATCATTGACCATACCATATCCATAAGAGTCCTATTCTTTCTTTCTGCTACACCATTTTGTTGAGGCGTACCCGGTGCAGACAGTTGGGATGAAATCCCCTCTTGAGCCAAGTAGTCCCTAACTTCTCCAAAGAGGTACTCTCCACCACAGTCACATCGTAGTGTTATGATACTCTTACTTAAACGTTTCTCCGTTTCCACCCTATACCCCTTGAATTTTTCAAAGCATTCGAACTTACAGCGCATTAAGTAAATGTACCCATACCTTGAATAGTCATCAATAAAAGTAATGAAATACTCAAAACCACCTCTAGCCTGGACACTCATGGGACAACAGAGGTCAGAGAGAACCAATTTCAACGGTTCTTTGGCCCTGTATCCTTTTGCCGAAAAAGGACGCTTGGTCATTTTCCCCTCTAAACAAGATTCGCAGACTAGAATGGCCTCCACTTCCAACGAATGTAATGGTCCATTTGGAACTAGACTTGAAATCCGTTGTAGATTAATATGTACAAGACGTAAATGCCAAAGATACGTTTGGTTCAATTTTGAAGGTTCCTTTCTCTTACATGGTAATGCAGTTGTGTTATTCATTTCGGTTAGTTGCAGTTTAGGAGAGATAGGATTAACAATATAAAGATCATCCATCAATGAACCAGAACGGATAAAACGCTTATTGTACTTAATAACCACAAGTTTATTAAAATAAACAGAAAATCTGCCTTTAACCAACTTGGAAACAGAAATTAAATTCCTCCTTATGGAGGGAACATAAAGACAATCTTTTAAAATTGAAGTCCTATCTCTACTGAAACTTAGATAAACCTTTCCTACTGCAACTACTACCACTTTCGTAGCATCACACATAAGCAAATAAATCTCCCCATCACTTAGTTGCCTGGTTTCCTGGAACCTCCGCAATAAATTGCAAGCATGATTAGTGGCTCCTGTATCTACACACCAGGTACAGGTAGATATAACCGCCAAACATGATTCAACAACTAGTGAATGAAATTTACCTTTATTGTTCACTTTGTTGAGAAAAGTTGGACATTGCTTTTTCTAATGTCCTGCTTGCTTGCAATGAAAACACTTGTCTTAGGCTTTTTCACTCCACCCAGTGGTCCGTTGCCCCCTTAAGGTACTTCCTTACGATTATGAGCTTTTTCTGTTTCTTCTTACCTTTCGGTTTAGAAATAGAACACTTTTTAGCAATGTGAACACTAGGTGGCTTTTTCAGAAGGCCCTCAACAACCTGAAGTTCCTTGAGTAATTCCACTAGAGAAAAATTGATCTTGTTCATGTTGTAATTTAAGTGAAAATTCTCAAAGGAATCAGTCAAGGATTGGAGAATGATATTGATCTGGGTCTCCCCATCAATTTTAGCTCTAAGGACCTATAATTCATTAAGGTGTCCCATCATTTTCAAGACATGATCCCTCACAAAGAAACCTCCAGCCATATTAGTGTTAAACAGTTCTTTCATAGCAACCTGTCTAGTTGCCCGATCCTGATCACTAAGCATCTCCTTGAGACTGTATATGATGTCATAGGCAGTAGGACAAGACTGATGCTGATGTTGCAAAACATTGGACATGGATGCCAACAAGTAACATCGCACCATCTCATCAGCCTTGATCCATTTTTTGTATGCCTCGATGGCTACCTCATCGGTACATCCATCTTCAGGTTTCTCTGGGCACACCTCAGTGAGCACATATTTGTACTCTTCAATAGTTAGCACAATATCTAGATTTCTTTTCCAGTCAATGTAATTAGGTCCAGTGAGTTTGTGTTCTTTGAGAATTACAACAAGTGGATTGAAAGCACCCATCTTAAAACCTGAGATTTACATAATTAGCAAATTATAATTAGCAAAAATAAATCTTTGGATTCAAAAAAAGGAAAATGGCTCCCTCCGCCTATTTATAAAAGAAACCAACAGCAATAAAAAAAATACCAATGCATAGTATGCCTCGTTGGAGGACAAGTACCATACTTATTTGTTTAGATACGTCATAACCTTTTAGTTCTATTGTCAAGGCAACAAACAATGCCAAGTAAAACCAAATAGCTGCCATAACTATGGTCCTATAAATAATAGAAGTGGCTTAAATGGAGAGCATACTGTTATTTATAGCTAAGTGTATACCATCATTAAATTTAAGGTCCATTATTCTGTATTCGGTCCCATCAGATGGAGAAGAGACCTATACTAATAATTACCCTAAATTATCCATATGTAAGTTTGTACTGGAGATTCCATAATTAACTCATCTGATTAGGAGGAAGACTCCAAAGTCAACACATAAATCAATTACATCTCCTACAAACCAATGATGGAGACCGTGGGAACTTGAGAAGTTCCCTCTCCCAGTTAGTTATTTAACAATGAGGGTTCTTATAAAATAATTGAATTAAGACCAGTTTAAAATCTAGTAGTAATATGCAACAATGTCTTTACTACTATACCATTCTAAACATAATTAAGCAGGATTAATATCATATTTAGCAAGCAATGATAATAATAAACATCCAAGAACAAATATGAATGACAACCAGCATAAGGAGCCTAGCTATCATGGTCAAGTAGAATCATTTTGTCTTCATGATTGCCACTGTTAGATTGTATGGACTCAATCCATCAGATGATGTAATAAATTGATTAATTTCTTTATTTATCAATGATATCATGCTTTCCTTTCATGAGATGAATGATGTTTTTATTACTTAATGCACATGACCAATACATATGACATAATGGTTCATGAGATGAGTTGGGTCCCATTAGTATATTAGTTGTTATATATGTGTTTGGATAAGATCCATATACGGGAGACATGTGTCACAAATCTTTCACAACCGATGATGAGACTGTGCATCTCATCTAATAAGGTTGTAACACTTTGATCACTATGAGATAATGTGATTTGTCTCGATCATCAGAATGTAAGATTCTGGATCATGGTGCTGGTACATTGGATGTATTGAATGACCGTGAGAAGCACCTTATGGAATACTGTCTCGAGTTTAAGGTTTGCTCTCATAATTTCCTAGCAATAGGCTCTCAATCCTGAGACATTGATGAACTCAAGTTTCTATCTACTCATTTGCTTTGAGTCACTAAGGAGTGAGGCCAACTGTAGATCAACACCTCGGTGTCTTGGGTAGGTGGTAGTAGGAGTGTGAGAACATTCAATGGTCAAGAGGGAATCTATCTATATTATTCCCTTATGCCAATTAATGGATTTATCATTAGTAAGTGTGCACCCATTTTGGTTAAGAGTTAATTGGATGGTACTGATGATCACTGTGATTAATTGGGTCCCAATGATAATAAGATGTGGATTTAAATTGGTGGGACAGTTTTAGTCCAATTAATCCATGGATATTGATAGAGGGGCCTACTTGTGATAATCTGAAAGTTTAGGGTCTTCATTGTAATCTATTCCTAAGACTGGAGTGCAATTGCATTTATATAGTGGTGTTATTTGCAATTAACTATGGGGCCGGATTGCACATGAGATGTGGGGTCGTGGTGTCCCAGTTGGAGTCAGCTTTCTATGGAATCCCTAGTGGTCCCCATGCTAGCCCAAGTTATTGGAAAGATACTAATAATACTTGAACTCTAAGATGAAGAAATTAGAAAGCTACTATTTCTATTTGAAGTGAGACTTCTAATAGTGGTAATAGTAGGGTTACTAATTGTTGTGGAAGTGAGACTTCTATAGCAATTAGAAAGGAGAAAGTTGTTGATTATTATGGAAGTAGGACTTCTAGTTAATTAGTAATAAGAGGAGTTGCTTAAAAGCTATAAAAAGGAGAGCAAGGGGGTAGGACGTCCACTCTCTCTTGGAATTCACGCCTAGCCCCCTTTTGTGCAAGAGTTGCAAATCTCTCTCTTGCTCTTCTACTTCGCTTCTAGTTTCCTTAAGAGTTTCTAGTCGTTTTCTTTAGGAGATCCCACCCATCTCCTTTAGAGAAGAAATCTGATACGGGTTATAACGTGGAATACTAAGAGGTCTAGGAGATCCAAAGTTGCTTACAAAAAAAGAGTTTCTTCAACTAGCAAGTCTTCTTCTCCATTAGAGCACTACCAAGTTCCAAAGGTATAATCTGCTTCTCTATTAGTTGTGGATTATTTTGTTGCATGGTGTTGCTTGTTTTTATTTCTGTACATGATTGATGAGACGGAGGGATTGCATCCTGGATGTGGTTTACGGCCTTATGGTTACTTGATCCCGGAGTCAAGAGGGTCAAAAGGTTTTAAAAATCTGTCCACGAGGCCCACCTACTTCCAACAATTGGTATCAGAACCTTACCTCATCTCTAATCATGTTAGATCAGCGATCTAAATCTAATCTTTGCATGAGATGTGAAGAGGATAGACCTAGGGCTTTGTAAGTATCAGATTTGATGTTTATATGCCTTTTTGTATCTAGTATGAATGTTGTAGAAGGGGCTGGTTCGGACAAGAAGAAGAATTTTCTGTAGGTTTCCCGAGCAGGTCGCTCGTGTGAACCTCCATCCGCTCGAGTGCTGGATTTTTCTTTTTTGGAAGTCTGGGATTTTCATCATGAGATGGATGGTATCCTTTATACCGAATTTTTAGTCCGGGGATGCTGCCATCTATATTTAATTGATATCTTTATAATTCCTTGAGACCTTATACTTAACTTATTTGATATGTCAGACACGAAGTCCACCTACAGGGTTTGACATAATCAAAACTTAAAATCTTCATCAAGGGGATATCATCAATCCCTATTACGGGACGTGGATTCCATCAATAAACTAATATCCACCATACACGAAGTGTAGTCATACAATTCACTGAGATTATTGACCCATAAAAGATCTCACTCCTTTGTAAATCAAAATGCCAAACACTAAATGTATGTGTCTATTATTTATGTCAGGATTAAGATTACAAGCACTCATAATAACCATTTGGGTTTTCATCATCTTATATAGTTAGTATAAAGACAATAAACCCAAAAACATGGTCCTATTCAATATACGCATAGTGTACTAGCATAATGACTCGAAACTATACTATAGCCAAGACAAGCCTGATGAAACATCATGCTACAATCGTACCGATGGTGTGTCCAAATCTATCTAGATTGTGGACAACAACTTACATTCTATAAGAACCGACAAATAAGTCTTCCGTGTATAAATAAAACTCTACACACCAACTTGTCTACTTTATAGAATAAAAGACACTCACATGCATAATAATGCAATCATTTGCCCATGCAAAAATCTCAGTTAGATGAGAAAATAAAATATATTAAAGATGAATCAGTCAAAGACAAATACATAAAGTATGATTTTTAGTATAAATTTTCAACATGAGGTTCCGGCCAATGAGGTGGTGATGGATCCGATTGCAGCATTTGAAGAAGAACTGAGGGATTCTGGAGTGATTCCAAAATCCCCAATTGGTATGACTTCTTATTGTTTTTCTTTCCTTTGTCTATGCCGCCGTTTACTAACATGTTGCTTTTTTTTATTGTCAGCTGACTTGCTATAGAATTTCGATGACTTTGAACCATCCATGGATGCAACTCCTGACGATGCTTCGGATGAATTCATGAAGGTAGAGAGAATTCCACCAGTCGTCAAAGAAGATACTTTGTAGTAATAACCCTAATGATAATGACTTTTTCAATAGGATCATATTCATACCTTTTTATGTTTCATTGGCAGGCTTTGAAATGATGGGAGAGATCCCATCGCTTTCTTCAGAGCAAGGGGTGCCGAGGTTGATCCAGAGGTAGGCGCTTCTACCACCAATTCTGGCTTGGCAGAGGTGAGACCTTGTGCTGAGATTCCTTCCCCAGTGGTTCCAATTGGAAAGAGTTTTTTATTACTCTTCCAACGCGGCATGGCATGGGCAGCCGACCGATGGAGCGGGGTGAATCTTCATTAGGGCCATCTCTTCAGTTTGCGAAGTAGGTGCTAGCGCACGTTTTGAGCTATTGGATCGATACTCTCCTTTCTGGCCACTTAGATGCTGAATCCGGCATGTTTAAGCATGTGCGGGAGATTCTTGATGATGTCGAAGAGGTTGGTCTGGATGTCACAGTGCTAGGGCGATCGTTGATAGGATCATTACGCTGGGCAATAAGTGGTTCGAGACCAAGGCTTTTCCTGATGGTGACTTCTTTAAGGAGATGTTTCTGGACCCTACTAATAAAGCCAAATCTGAGATGAATGAGACCATGCAAAATAGGAAGCAGTTTGTGCGGGAGAGGAATGTCACCAAGTTGGTCATCATTGAGCTGAGGCATGACATTGACCGCCTTGATAGAGAGGTCGTCTAGGCTAGTAGACGTCTTGAGCAATTAGAGGCGCAAGTCACAGCTAAGTGGGCCGCTTTAGCAGAGGCTCGTGCCAGGGAGAGGACTCTGGTTCGCCAAGTTGTGGATGCCGATCGCATTCTCAAAGAGAGGACTTGAGAACCAGCGCAATGGCAAACTGCCTGGGGAAAGATTCCCATGTTGAAGATGGGTTACAGCGTTCCACCCATCTTATGACAGATTTATGAAGAAGCGTGCCTTGAAAGCTTTGACAACCAAGGCCAAGAGTTTGCTTGAGGAGCTGAATCTTTGGCTAGAGGTCATGTTTGGTTGAGCTTCTGGTTTCTTTTTGTAACAGAACCTCTTCACACATTTTTTTTTTGGTACCCCATGTATACACAGATTTTTTTTTTGGTACTCTTTCTTTTTTTTGGTCCCCCATGTATACATACATTTTTTTTGTACTCTTTTCTTTTGTAGTGCTTGTGATCATTTTTTTTAGCACTTTTCTTTTCTTTTCTATTCCCTCCTTTCACTCAAATCCTTTTGTGATAAAACAAATTTAAGCAATAGTTAAGTGGGAATGTTTATTTGAGAATTGATCAAAAGTTTGTCATTTTGTGAAAATCTTTTGTCAAATGCTTGTTTTGGCATGGGAGTCATATTTTATTTGCAGCATGAGAGCCAAGTATGGCATAAGAGCCAAAAATATGATTTTGGTGTGAAAGCCAGGTTTTACGGCATGAAAGCCGATTTTTGGCATGAAAGCAAGGTTTTTGTGGCATAAAAGCCGATTTTTGGAGTGAAAGCCAGGTTTTTTGAAAGCTAAGTTTTGGTTTGTTGGCTTGAAAGCCAGGTCTTTGATTTTTGGCATAAAAGCCAGATTTTTGGCATGATAGCCAGGTTTTTGGAATGAGAGCCAATTTTGTTTTCATTTGTTGGCATGAAAGTTAGGTCTGGGTTTTAAAAAATGCATGTATTGACTAAAAGTTATGAATTTTGGGCTCAAGGGTCGAACGTTTTGGTCAAGTTAGGAAAGCGGCTCCTAAACTTGGATTTTTTTTAAACAATGAAACGATGAAAGTAAGCATTCTTTTGAATTTCTAGAAATTTCAACATAAGGATGAAAATTTCAAAAGGAGTGGGTTTGAAGAGCAAGTACCTGGGAATAGGCTTTTGGCCGTGTAAGCATCGCTCTAACCTAGTGGGGTAAGTCTTTAAGGGTAGTACCGCTTCAAGAACTTGTCGTTGATGGGCATCATACATCTATCACCCTCCATGTTTAGGAGAGCACATGCACCATTGGAGAAGACCTTGTCGATGACGTAGGGTCCCTTACATTTTGGCTCAGATTTGCCTTTGGACTTATGGGCGAAAACCATTGGTCTTTTCACTGCAAGAATCGAGTCACCCTTTTTGTAGGCGCGTTGCTTGACCTTCTTGTCGAAAGATCCTGCCATGCGTGCCTGGTAAAGCTCAATGCTTTGTCGAGCTTCGAGCCGTCTCTCATCGAGATTATCCAGCTCTTGGAATCTCAACTTTACATTACTTTCTTAAGTCATGTCGTTTTGCAAAAATACCCTTAGGAAATTAATTTGTACCTCCAAGGGCACGACAGCTTCACATCCATAGACCAAAGAGAATGGTATGCTATGGGTTGGTCCTCAAACAGTGGTCTGATAGGCCCACAAAGCTTTAGACAGTTTGTTGCTCCAGTTTCTTTTGTGACTAAAGACTATTTTCTTGAGGATTTTGCAGAGTGTCTTGTTGAAGGCTTCTGCTAATCTATTTGCTGTCGGATTATATGGAATCGAAGGATAGCTTTGGATTTTGTATTTCTCACAGGACCTGCATAATCGGTGATCCTGGAATTGTGGTCTGTTATCATGGACAAATCTTTTAGGCATGCCAACATGACAAATGATGTGGGTGCGCAAATGCTTCTGACCACTTGGAGAAGTAATCCGTAGCAGCGAAGATAAAACAATGACCTTTGCTCGATGGGGGAGAGATAGGACCTATGATGTCCATACCCCAGGCTTCAAAAGGCCATGAGATTGTTGTAGGATGCAGTCATTCTAGAGGCATATGAACACAATCTCCATGAGCTTGGCACTGTTGGCAGCGCTTAGCAAATTGCATAGTGTCAACCACCATGGTAGGCCAATAATAACCTAACATTTTTATCTAATCATAGAGCTTGGGACCAACCTAATGGACTCCACACAGACCAGCATGAACTTCTTTGAGTGTTTCTTCGACCTCTTGTTGTGACAAGCAGTGTAAAAGTACTCTGTTGAAAGATTTTCTGTAAAGGCTTTTTGAAGGAATACCCAAATGAAAGTTTGGGACTCGTCTTTGACCGCTTACCTGTTCTTTTGGATTTTCAAGTAGGATTCCGAACATGGCGTAATCGATGAACGGATCCCTCCAGTTGCCGATTGAAGGTCTAAGAATATAGATTCGACTTCCAACCACTCGATGGCATTCAACAACTGCTTGGTGTGTGTGTGTGTGTGTGTGTGTGTGTGTGTGAAGAGGAGGGGGGATCCTTCTCTCACAGACTGTAATTTGCATGTTTTCCCCTTTCTGGATCGCCATAGATGCGGCAAGTCCGACCAGGGCATCTACATGGATATCCTCACCTCTGCGGGTGTGGGTGATGTGACAGATGTCAAAATTTTGCAGAAGCGATTGTGACTTGTTGTAAAAAGGCAACAGATCATGCTTCCTGACATCATATTTCTGATTCATCTGGTTGACGATTAGTTGAGAGTCCCTAATGACTTCCAACATGGTGATGCCAGATTCGTGGGTGAGTTCCAATCCTACGATCAGAGTTTGGTATTCAGCTGCATTGTTTGAGCATGATTCAGTAGCGAGAAAGCGTGTAGAATCATGTATTTATCGGGACTAACAAAGAGGATGCCAACTTCCGAAATTAGCTTTCTTTTTTCATTTGTCTTAGTTGCACCATCGAAGTACATGTCCCATGGTGCATTTGGTGAGGAATCCTCCACGTTATAGACAATTGTCTGGGACATCATCTATGAGTGGGGAATCGTTAGGCAATGGATGCTCTGTGAGAAAGTCCACAAGAGCTTAGCCTTTGATTGCTTTTTGCGACACATACCTAATATCAAATTGTGACAAAAGGATGGACCATTTTGCTAGTCGGGCATATTGGACCTTCGAGAGGTTGATCCTTGAAATCAGGTAGACTGTGTTAGAAAGAAGATAGAGATGTAACTTTTGTACGTCAAACATCACTGCAAGGCATTCCTTCTCGACTGCAGAGTAGCGATGCTCTGCACCTACCAACATGCGGCTGAGGTAGTATAGAGCAGCTTCTTTTCTTTCATCATTTTCTTGTGCGAGTAGAGCGCCCAAAGAATGGTCGAGGGCTCTTGTGTACAAGATGAATGGTTTTCTAGTGGTAGGGGTAGCCAACACTGGAGTTTTGGTCAGGTATGACTTGATGTCTTGAAATGTAGCTTTACATGCAGCATCCCAGACAAAGTTCACACCTTTCTTCATTAACTGAGAGAATGGATGGCACTTCCCTGAAAGATTTTTTAAACCATCTGATGTATGTCAATCTTTCTTGAAGTCCTTTCAGTTCTCTTAACGTTCTCAGAAAGGGCATTTCTAGAATAGTCTTGATTTTGATGGGGTTAAGTTCTATTCAAGCTTTCCGAACTAGGAATCTGAGGAACTTACCTGATGAGACATCGAAGAAGCACTTCAGAGGATTCATTCGCAATTTGTGTTTGCGAAGTCCAAGGAAGACTTCTCAAAGGTCTTCGAGATGGTCTTTTTTTCTTTTGCTTTTGACGGCGAGGTCATCAACGTAACATTCAACTATCTTGTGTTGCATATCTTGGAATATCTTCATCATAACCCTCTAATGTGTGGCATTAGCATTTTTCAGACCAAATGGCATGACAGTGTAGCAATACACGCCAAATGGAGTTCGAAATGAATTGTGTTTTTCATCGGGATGTATCTTTATCTGATTGTAGCCAAAGAAGTCGTGCATGATGTCATTCTCTAGAATCCGCAAATATTGTCAATCATCACATTCGGTATTGGGAGCAGGAATTCATCTTTAGGGCAAGCACCATTCAAGTCTCCATAGTCAATACAAACCTTGATCTGCCCCTTTTTCTTCATCACGGGGACGATGTTGGCCAACCATTCAGGATGGTGTTCCTCACGGATGAAGCCAACGCTTTTGAGTTTTTTAACTTCTTGTTCAAATTTATCCATCACATCTGGACGGAATCTTCTTTAGCCTTATTTGACAGGCTTGATGTCTTTTGGAAGATTAAGTTTGTGGACTGCTATTTTGGGGTCTAAACCAGGCATTTCGGTGTAGGACCATGCAAAACAATCAACAAACTCACGAAGAAAAGTAATATAGTCGGGTAACTTATCATCCTTTATATTCTTGCTTATGAATACAGGATGTGGGTTATATGGTGTTCCCAAGTCTATCTTTTGAACAGAATCTTCTGTTGGAAGGTTCGAAGGTGGTTCCTCCACAATATTTTCGAAGGCTTCCAACTCAACGAAACATTCTGGAGTTTCAAGGGCATTTTCAGACCAAGGTTTTGTTCCTATCCATGGGTCTTCTTGATCGGTAATCTTCTCAAGGCTTGCTATGAGATGGTCCTAATCGCCAGTTGAAACTTGGTCGAAGTAGGGTACTTTTTTTTAAGACGAGGGTTCTTCTGGGTCAAAATACTACATGTCTGTGTCATCGGACAATTCTTCTTCATCGTCAAAGCAATCGTACCAATTGGATGAGCTTCATGGATCCTTGACAGGTGACTCTTCAGAGAGATATCCAGGGATATCGATGTCTTCATGGACATGAGATGTTGATGTTTGGTCGGCGAATCGACTTTTCAACATTTGTGTCAACTGTCTCAGGGGAGTGTCGAGATCATACCCTAACCCATGTGAAGACTTCTTTAGATGACCGTAGAGTTTTCAATCTTCCAGTTGGCTTTTGGTCAGGGTGGGGCCCCAATGGCGTGAGAATACCGTGGCCTTCTCCCAAACTGACTGGATTTTGAGCGTCATAGCCATGGTTCAAAATAACGGCCGTTACCGTTACATAACGGCCGTTATGTAATGGTAACGACCGCGACCGCGACGATATTTTGCTCATAACGCTAACGATAGAGTTATGGGCAAAATATCGACAAAATAACGCCCGTTATGGCCGTTATTTTCAAAATATCAGCCGACAATTTTAATTTTTTTTTTTTTTTTTTTTGAGTTGTGTTTTCACTCCTTTTTCTTTCTTTTTTTTCTTCTCCAAATAGAGCCTAATCCTTCCTCTCACTGTGTGTAACCTCTCCGAGCTCCAAAACTCAAGACTCTATCAAGAATTTGGTGGATTTCTCCGCCGGAAAAATTAAGGAAGTCAAGAGATATTATTTGGCAAGATTTTTGTGACTTTTAAGTTTTTTTTTCAAGATTGGACCTCAAAATAGCTTAGAAATGCTTGATGATTGTTAGATCTACAGTCTTGGAGCACTATATTGTAGATTTTAGCACTTTTTTTTTTTTTTTTTTCAAATTTATTTATTTAAATCCGAATTTTTTTGGTTTGAAAGTTTGTATAAAATACATCTATCTAAGTCTTTTATTAAGTTAAATACTTTTATTGTCCTAAAAATCAAGCCAAGGTAAGTTACTATTGTCCAAACTCCACTACTTTAGGTTAGCAAGTTAATTCATTTTGATGTGGTAAAATGTCACTTTAAACTTGAAACTTGAAGGCGAGTACACCTTGATGATTGAGTCATTGAGTTGAGTATTGAACATGCACTAACTCTATTAGTATTATTGCTAGATTATAGATTTTAAATGTTTAATATTATTAGTTTGTCCAAAATTATGGTTGAATTATGTAAAATTTATGACATTTCAGCTTATTTCAGTATATACTGCAATACAGCCATGATACAGGATGTTATAATTTGAGGGGACCGTTATTTTGCTTTAAAGTGTACACTAATGAAAATAAACATTGTTTTCTATCATTTTATAATATTTTGAATTTTTTGGATATTTTTTCTGATTTTTTTGGGGTCAAATAAAAATTCGCTCAAAGATGGATCGCAACGACCGCGAATCGTGACGCGATAACCGCGAACCGCGATAACCGCAAACCGCAACGCGATGACCGCGAACCGCGATTTTGAACCATGGTCATAGCCCATTTTCCTCATAATATCTTGTGCCACAGGACTATATAAAGATAGTTAAGGCATACATTTGTTTTGGAAAGGTTCAAGTAAGGAATTTGATGAAGAAGCTTCTGATCTGTGGAAGAAGATTGGCTTTTCTTTTGCTGAGGTTGCCGGAACAACGAAGGAAGCAAATGTAGGATATTCTATGCCAGCCGGTGTCTCCATTGGAGTAAGACTAGGCTAAACTTGCTGATTATCAGCTTGGCTTGATGGTGTGTTGTCTTCTGGCTCTGAATCCAAATCCGTGTCTTGCGTGATAGACACGAAATAGACAACAAACTTACCCCGAAGCTTTTGCTTTGTCTTCTTCCCTTTGGTTGTGTGACCAAAGGTTTTGAAGGTTTGAGGGAGATGACGAAGGGAGATGTTAGATTATATGGTTTCAATTCATTAGATGATGTAATAAATTGATTTATTTCTTTATTTGTCAATATAATCATGATTTCCTTTCATGAGATGAATGGTGTTTTATTACATGTTTGCACATAACCAATATGAATGACATGATGGTTCATGAGATGAACCGGAGTCCACAAGTATACTAGATGTAATACATGTATATGGATGAGATCTACATATGGGAGACATTTGTCACAAATCTTATACTTAAATATCTTCACAATTAGTGATGAGATTGGGCATATCATCTGACAAGGCTGCTGCACCTTGATCACTATGAGATATTATGATTTGTCTCGATTATCAGAATGTAAGATTCTGGATCATTGTGCTGGTACACTAGATGTATTGAAGGACCATGAGATGCACCTTATGAACATTGTGTTTACTTTAAGGTCTGCTCTCATAATTCCTTAACAATAAGCTCATAATCCTGAGACATTAATGAACTCAAGTTTCTGTCTATTCATTTGTTTTGAGTCACCAATGAGTGAGGCTAATTGTAAGTCAACACCTTGGTGTCTTAGGTATGTGGTAGTAGGACTGTGGGAACATTCAATGGTCGAGATAGAATTTATCATCATTATCCCTTTGTGTCAATTAATGGATTTATCATTGGTATGTGCACACCCATCTCATTTAAGAGTTAATTGGATAGGTACCGATGATCATTATAATTAATTGGTTCTCAAGGATAATAAGATATGGATCCAATTTTGTGGACAGAACCAATTAATCCATGAATTATGGATGGAGAGGGCCTACTTGTTGTCATAGGGAAGTTTAGGGTCTTCTCGTAATTTATTCCTAACACTGGAGTTCGATTGCATTTATATAGTGGAGTTATTTGTAATTAACTGTGTGCCCGGATTGCACATGAAATGTGGGATCACCGTGTCCCAGTTAGAGCCAGCGTTCTATGGAATCCCTAGTGGTCCGCATGCTAGCCCAAGTTATTAGAAAGTTACTAATTCTACTTGAACACTAAAAGGATATGAAATAGAAAGTTATTATTTCTATTTGAAGTGAGACTTTTAATAGTGGTAACAATAAGTTACTAATTATTGTGGAAGTTAGACTTCTATAATAATTAGAAAGGAGAATGTTACTACTTACTTTAGAAGTAGAACTTTTAATAATAATTAGTGCTATAAAAGGAGAAGAGAGGCTTGGAAGTCCACCAACCGAAATTCCTTTGGAATCCATGCCCAGTCTCTTGTGCAGGTTGTTGCACGCCAATCTTTTCTTCTCTTCTAGTTTCTATTCCAGTTTTACTTAGAGATTCTAGTTGGTTTCTTTTGGAGATCTCACCCATCTCCTTGAGATAAGAGATCTGATACGGGTCATAGCATGGAAGACAGTTCGGTCTTGTAGTTTCTGATTTGATTTGTGAAAGAGTTTTTCATCAAAGAAAGAGATCAAATTCTCCATTAGAGCTCTACGAAGCTCTAAAGGTATAATCTACTTCCTTGTATGTTGTAGATTTCGTGGTTACTTGTTAGGTGTTGTTTCTATCAGGTTGGAAGCCCAATCCCCTCTCCTCTCTATCCTCTTGTTTCTCCTCCAGTTCGCTTTTAGAGATTCTAGGATTTGCTAGTTTTGGAGATCCCACCATTCTCCTTTGAGTAGTAATCCGGTAGAAGGTTATAGCGTGGAAGACTACAAGGTTTTGGAGATCCTTCTTGCTCTGGTAAAAATGTTCTTCAACAAGCCAAGTGATCAACTTCTCCATTAGAGCACAATTGAGCTCTCAATGTTAGATCTAGTTCATCTTTTGTGTAGATTTTTGTGGTTGCTTGTTGCTGCTAGTTTTTTATCTTCTAGATAGTGTTAATGCTGATCTTGATTCATGAGAAAGAGGTTTTAGATCTTATATCGGGTTTATGGCTTTATGGATACTTGATCCCTGCGTCAAGTGGGTCAAAAATTTTGAAAACATATCCACGAGGCCCACCTACTTCCAACAATGGTAACCTTGCTTCCACTTGAAATATGATGGGATTGATATACAAAAATGAAACTTGATGGTGATATGAAAAAGAGAAAAATAAAATAAAGCACTCACATGTTTCAGCTTTTACTTTGCAGCTTGTATTAATTATAGAAAGTTTAAAGCTAATTTTTGGTATATAAACTGAGTTACGGTATTCTTTCCACTTTGCATTTATTAGGCCAGTGAGCCCACTGCATGTCACCATTGCAACTTATTAAGCCAACTTATATTTATTTCAAATCCTTTGCATTAAATTGTAGAGTTCTCACCATCTTTCGGTAGTGGAAATGTGGCATAGTACTTTTGTGTCCCACAATCCTATTAATCAAAGAGAGTGTTGATTTACTACCAATATTGATCCAGTCCCACAACAAGCCCTGAAAAAGAACTCAAGAGAAAGGCTCTGCAGAAAAGGTAATGCCGTGACAAGAAGGTCAACCGACAAACGCCGAAGTTGGGAAGTCGCATCGGAGAAACAGTCACAAACGACAAACACCAGACAAAATGCACGCTGGAAAGCTTTAAAAGCAATCTCACGCGCTCTTTGGTCTTGAGAGTACGCTGTACGTGTGGACCTTTTCTATTTGATCCTAGCCATTGATCTTATAACCCACGATTTGAATACTTCATATTAATTAATAAAACAACATATGCATTTTCATGGTTATTTACTATTTGGCCACTCTTATGTCTACCATTGCTTCATTTGAATGATGAACCGTTCAAGTCTATTTGGGTAGGAGTATTACTCATGTTTCATGGTCAGGTCTTAGATTTTAGTACATGGTCAGGTCATGTTCTAAAATTGTCCCCATTTTATATTTGGGCTGGGTTAGATTAAGTGACAAACAAAATTGAAAGCTTGGCCTAACCAGGTCCGAAAAAATACTGAATGTGGTTTAATAACTGATCTGCTCGAACGAGAGATTGAAAGCTTGAATAAGTAATAGAGAGCCCAGCCCCACCAGACCCAATTGACTAAATGGGTGGACTTGGGCCTGAAATGTTTAATTTATGCGGGCTAAGCTCGCACCAGGCACTTATGGCCCAGGTCATGTTTGGCTGAACATGGGCCTGTATTTCTTTTAATATGGCTAGCCTGGATATGCATGAACCCAGACTGACCCAACCATGAACACCTCCCACTCGGGTACACAGTACGATTCATAGGAGATGAAGCCCACTGATTGTGGTCCAAGTCACCCAATCCTCTGAGGCCAGCCCTATCTATTTTTAAATTAAAGCTGACTTTGAAACTCAAACTGTTGCTTGGGGGCAAATTTCACTCTAATCACATTTGTGCAGCATCTTTTCCAACAATAGTGTTTTTTTTCCTCCACTGATTCATTTTCTGGTCTGGTTTGTTCCGTGCCGCAGGACTTTCCGTGGAAGGCACTAATAAGAGAGGAATCGCACATCCCAGCCTTCTCCATCATACTTCCTCCTTTTCAGTTCCCTCCTCTGCAGTGTTACACAAACAAAAACAACCATTAGATTAATCCCCAAATAAATTAGTTGGACATGAAATCATAAGTCGGTCCCAATTGGAAGTGAAATATCACGCAATGCCAATACGTTTGTATGTACAGGCCTGAGAGCATCTGAAATTTTTCCTGTGTCCACACTTCAAACTTGAAAAAAAAAAGTTAGAATTCAGTTACTTTCCTATTCAGCGTTTGAATGTTCCACTCCTATTCTTTCAAGCCATCACACCAAATTTCTCAAACGCGTCCGTACTACGCAGTCTTAGAAATCCCTCCGAAGCTTCTTGTGACGTCATTACCCAGAAGACTAAAGGCTATAAATCTCTCCCCTTCTGATCTAAACAGATACATAACATTTCCCCTCTCTCTCTCTCTCTCTCTCTCTCACTCATGGCTGAAGCAAAGCAAGTCCCCCTGAATGGAGCTTATTATGGCCCCCCCATCCCACCCCAGCAAAATAATCATCCACACCGTCCACGTCACTATTGCTGTGGACCATGCTGCGTACTGACCATCTTGATCAAGATCATCATCACCATCATCATCATCCTCGGCATCGCCGCCCTCGTTCTGTGGCTTATCTACCGCCCTCAAAGAATGAAAGTATACGTATCGCACGCTTCCCTTACTCAATTCAATCTCACCAATGATAACATACTCAATTACAACCTTACGGTAGACATAAGTTTCAGGAACCCAAATAAGAAAATTGGTTTCTACTATGATAAGCTTGAAGCTAGAGCTTACTATGATGGGAATCGATTTGCTAGTGTGATGTTGCCTTCTTTTTATCAAGGCCATAAGACCACCGATCGCAAGGGGGTGGTTTTTCACGGTCAAAACTTCATTGGATTGGACGGTTCTGACCGCGAAGATTTCAATTTGGAGAAGGCAGCAGGTTCCTTTGAAATTGATGTTGAAATTTATACTAGGATGAGGTTTAAGATCGGATCGCTCAAGACTAATCGCTATAAGCCCAAGTTTGAGTGTGAATTGAGACTTCCTTTGAGTAATGAAAGTTCACCAGTGAGGTTCTTCGGAGGCAAAAAATGCGATGTTGATTTCTGATCGCGGTTCGCGTTTTTATGATCTGATCTTGTATTCGTTGATTGCTCGATATAGAGTTGATGATTAGTGTTATCTAGCTCGCATTTTGACTGTATTAGTGTTTTGATATATTCATGTGAATAATGGATTGTTTATTATGTTCTACCTTGCACTTTTGTACTTTTGTTTAATAAATGATAATCATGATTTTTATTGGATATATAACCAACTATGCTTTTGGAGGAGTCCAAATTACAATCACCTTGCCTTCTTAATTTCTACAAATAGCTCCATCTGTATCATATGGCATGCTTGGAAAATATTCTCCTGTTCCCAAGGGAACTGTCTGCCGGCAACCCGTGATGGCGAATTTTGTGGATGTGAACTCCTGCCCTTATGACAGCCCAGATGCGTTGTTTCCAGTCCTTATCAACCATCTTGACTGGAGCTGAAGGCTGCCTTTTTTTTTTCCCTTTTTTTTTTTTTTTTGGGGTCAATAAAGCTCGGCATATATCGATAAAAAGGGATAAACAAAGTTACTTCAAATTACCCCTATTTGGATTAATTTCCATTTGATAAGTTAACTCTGCCTAATTGGCCACTTTTTGTTGACATTCTAGATTTTAATCAAATCGAGTTAGGCCCACACAAGTGGGAAGGAGAAGCCACATACGTGGGATCTACAAACCATGTCTTATTTCAAGAAGTGAAATAAAATCAACAGATGTGAATGAAAAAAAATTAAAATATTGACTTCGATTATCAACCAAGGTGGTTGATTGAGAGATAAGATCAATAGATGTGGTTATTATTAGGGATTATTTTAAAGAAGGATTGATATTGAAAGGGTGAGATTGGATTATAAGAGGTTAGAATCATTATTTGATTAGATTTTGTATTTATTGTTTGATTATATTTCCTATTATAAGTGTGATTTAATTTTCCATTTTGAGTCAATCTCTTTCACTGTAATCTTATAAAACCACCAAAAAGAATTTGAGTCACTGGTACTCTCAATAAACCACCGGAAGATGACGGCTGCTTACCTTAGTAGTGAGGAGTAGCAGTTCTCATTGGGAGGTCTTGGGTTCGAACCCAGCCTCCTCCCTCTTTGCATATGTGAGTTTTTATTACCTCACATATGTGAGTTGTGTTTATTCTACTCGCATATGTGAATTTTCATCACTTTACATGTGTAAGATAGGGTTGTAAAAGAAAACTGTAAAACCGTCTAACCGACCGAACCAAACCGGGCAGTTTATAACCGTGTTTCACAGTTTGGTTACGGTTATGGTTATTAAAATCAGAAAACCGTGCTTCACTGTTTGGTTATGGTTTTCACTCTTGACTCATGGTTATTAACCGAACTGAACCGTAAATATGGTTCGGTTAACCAGCACACGGTTAACCGTACCGTTATACTAATAAAAATAAATAAAGGGCCTAATTGAATTATGTATATAATGACTTAACTTAAGTGAAGCCTTGACAAAATGTGTTATGGATCTTGAAAACATCGATATTCAAATTGATGATGAGGACCAAGCCATCATGTTGCTATGCTCTTTGCCACCCTCGTATGAGAACTTTGTTGATACCATAATATATGGTAGAAAAACTCTTTCTAAGGAAGATGTTGAGTCAGCCTTGAACTCTAAGGAGTTGAAGAAAAAGGTTGCAACTGAAAAACATTGACAGTTCTGGTGAGGGTTTGGTAGTACGTGACAGAACAAAGAAGAGAGTTGCTGGAGAAGGCATACGGTAAGATTCTGCTGTTAATGGTGTAATACGAAAGGTTGCCCAGGAGAAAATTGTTGCGGGCATATGGCAGAAGTTGAAGAACTTGTACATCACGAAGTCTCTCACGAATCACTTGTATCTGAAAAAACGATTGTTCACTTACAAATGCAGGAAGGTACGTTTGTTTCAACCCACCTTGATTCTTTTATGAAAGCTGTTATGGATCTTAAAAACATCGATGTTCAAATTGATGATGAGGACCAAGTCATCATGTTGCTATAATCTTTGCCACCCTCGTATGAGAACTTTGTTGATACCACAATATATGGTAGAGAAACTCTTTCTAAGGAGATGTTGAGTCAGCCTTCAACTCTAAGGAGTTGAAGAAATAGGTTGCAACTGAAAACATTGACAGTTCTGGTGAGGGTTTGGTAGCGCATGGCAAAATAGAAAAGAGAGAGAAGAAAAGAAGAGGCCGATCTAGGTCCAAATCAAAAACTAGAAAATTAAAGTGCTTCAAATGTCACAAGGAATGGCACTTTAGAAAAGATTATCCAGAGCGTAAAGGGAATAAGAAATCTGATTCTGTAGAACTTGCTGGAGTTGCAACCAGAGTTGTAGAGAGTAATTTTGGTGGTGCAGAAGTTCTTTCGGTTATTGTTGGTAGCTCAGCTACTGAGTGGATTCTTGATTTGGGGTGTTCCTATCATATGTGTCCTTACAGAGATTGGTTTACCAATTATCAATCTATTAATGGAGGTAAAGTGCTTATGGGAAATAATGCAGCCTGTAAGGTTGTTGGGATAGGTGCAATCAAAATTAAGATGTATGACGGTATTGTGAAAACTTTGTCAGATGTTAGGCATGTTGTAGAGTTGAAGAAAAATCTGATTTCCTTGGGTACGCTTGACTCCAACGGTTGTACCTACAATACTGGAAGTGGAGTTATGAGAATTTCGAAGGGTGTTATTGTAGTGATGAAGGGACTGAAGCAAAATGGCATTTACTTTCTTCAAGGTAGTACAGTTACAGGTATTGCAGCTGTGTCGTCTTCAGAATTAGATTTAGAAACTACCAAGTTATGGCATATGCTACTTGGGCATATGAGTGAGAGGGGTATGGATGAGTTGACTAAACAGGGTTTGCTGTGTGGTCAGAAAACAGGAAAGCTGGACTTTTGTGAGTATTGTGTCTTCGGAAAGCAGTGTAGGGTCAAGTTTATGATAGTTGTTCCTAGGTACAAAGGTACTTTGGATTACATCCACTCTGATCTTTGGGGTCCCTCTCGTGTTCCGTCTCTTGGTGGTGGTTTATACATATTGACTTTCATTGATGACTATTCTTGGAAGGTCTGAGTGTATATCTTAAAGTACAAACACAAAGCTTTTGCACAGTTCAAGCAATGGAAGGCTGTCACACCCCGAGATTTGAGACCCTCAAATTTCGTGACGCGACAGTCCCACTTTGTGTATTGATTAAATATGTCACATAAAATAATAATAATAATAATAATAATAATAACCCAAATATGTCATTGCACACTAAATAAATCATCCATAAACAATATGACAATCTCATAATGCCTTATATCTAAACTAGAAATTCAAAAGATCCACAAACTAAATATTTTCTCAAGTCTAATAGCTAATAAAATAAGGTGATGCGTTGCTCATGTCTCTGCCCAACCTTGTAAACATCCTAAGATTTCTCACATTCTGGATCGACCTCTAAATCTGGAGCAAAAGAACAAAACAACCATATGAGTAAAACTCCACAAGTAAACAGACTATGAAATCGTAGCAAAAGATTTTTCAGTCAATTGATAGCAAATTTAATATATGGGTCATTGATACACAAATCTATGAGTCATTGATACACAAATGTTCTAAAGCCATGATCGAGGTAATCTAAATAACAAAGCAGACTGGATGGAATGATATCAGATTAATAGAGCAAAATACCCTGAAATAAAACTAAGATAAGGCACCTCCTCAGTAAACTAAATTAACAAAATATGCTTGCCAACATTGACTAAAGCACAAAGGTACCTACCAGGTATAACCATTTTATAATCACAAATAACTGACACGAGGCCAGTGTTACTGGTAACCAAAACTAAATCAAAACAAAAAGGAGCTAGTTGCGAACTTGTAATTTTTGCACAAAGGGGTTCCCAGTTCCCCAATGTCATGCCCTTTAATGTCATACCCAAAGGGCCTAAAATCCGCATGTGAGCGTCCCTACGGTGCGTTGCCCATACTTTAGATGATGCCTTAGAGGTCAATGGTATATAGTTTTCAAAGTTCGATAATATTCAGTCTTGATCTACTAATTGAAGAAGGTTGGAAAAGCGAATCAAACCATATATTAATATACAAAGCTCCAACCTTAGGATGTAATTTCAGATAGCTTATGGAACGTATTTCTCAATGATCGTTCATTTCACAACGTTAGGATCTTAAGGGGGAAATATCAAATCAAACAAGTTTAATTATAGCTAAAACCATTAACAGGGATTGAGTCAAAAATTATTATTTTCTAACCAAATCAATTGTAAACAAATATCCTGCAATTCTAAAATGCAAGGATCGGGCCCTCTCACCACGCATCCAAGCATAGATTACAATGGAAACATAACAAATCCTTGGATATATTATATTGGAGACAAAGAATCGAAACTCTAAATACTAGGGAAGCATAGTAAGGTTACGTGCCTTGATCAACAATAGATGATGGATCTGACTAATTGGACCTGCCCTGAGTTAAGCTCCTTGATGCAGAGATGTGGGTCCCTATCAAGGATAGTTTCCAAGTGATCGGCGAGTGCGTTATGTAAGTGGGTTCGAACATATATACATGGGTTTGAACCAAAATGATAGATGAATAGGCCTGGTTTAGGGTCACAATTCTAAGTAACGGATTGGCATAATTTTGGATTGGGCCCAGGTTAGTCAATTATGTAAGTGGGTTCCTATTAATTAATGGCCCACCCATGGTTAGCACATAGGTTGAGTGAACATGTTCAGGTATAGTTAATGGGTCAGAGACAAGTGAAAATCTGATGTGCCTAAATGGTTCAAGGCTGTGGAGTATATGGGCTCCCTTGGATGTATGGAGATGGCTTTAGATAACTAAGTTCAAACTTGTTTTGCTTAAAATGGGTCATAGTGCAAAGAGGTCTTGCTGGTAGTAGAGAGATCGATAAACCTAAATAACGCAAGCACACGCGGTTGCATTTAATTTAGCTAAGTGTTCTTCCTAATATCTAACAATTACTGACGCAGTAAATTATTAACTATCAGTTACTTCGCAAATTAGAGAGATCAAACAATTACGGATTTGATTTCTAACTTAGCAGTAGATTGCAACAAAAAATAAACTATTATGCATCCTAGCAATTAAACAAAACAATCATGAAAACAAATTAAGCACAGAAGAACAACCCATATTCAAAGCATAAATTGAAAAATGAAAATAAATTAGATCTCACAGTATTTATTCCGAGGCTTCAGTCACCTTCAACCAATTACAGAAAATTGGCCACGCAGGGCCATGCTAACTTGCAAAATTAAAATAAGGAAAAGAAGAAGAAAAGAGAGGAGAGAGAGAGAGAAAAAGAAAAATCGTGGAATGGAGTGTGGTGTGCACAATAGTCACTCACACTCCCCAAAATAATCCTTTAAAGTTTACCATAGCCTTAGCTGCCCACGACCAAAATGTCTGCACGTGTTTCTCTACAGCCTGACAAAGCACATTCCTTGCATCTCCCTCTCCTACTTCCACCACATAGTCTGATATTGATCTCTTTTGGCAAAGGTCCTTAGCCCTGTCCATGATTGCAGCTGCAGATTTCCTTAGATTGGCTTCGACCATTGTATGCATATCACCGGCACCATAATGCCCTTCTGCTCGATTTTCTCTAAACTTGATCCGGCTCCGAATCAGCTTCGTCCCCTCCGTATGAAATATGATCTTCTTCTTCTTCTGACGGTCTATAGCATCTTGAATCATCTTGACTAGATCTCGGCTGAGAGAGTTATGCCCAGCTTACGAAGCGATGTCGAAAAATTATTCAAAATTACCCAATTAACTTCGTTTTGCGCTTAACACCTCTAATTGCATCCTAAATCAAAATATAAGAATAATGAGTGCAATTAGACATCAAATAAATACAAAGAACTAAATATTAATGGTGGAAAAATATAATATTTTTCATTATCATTAGTCCCGACTCAAATTGGCAGAGGTGGGTTGTATGGTGGTGGTTGCTAGGAGCAATTTCAAAAGAAAGTCTGGGCTGGATTAAGTTTATACATGTGGCAGGAGATGTTGGTGTAGGTGAGTGCCTAGAATGGACCATCTTCTTGCAGGCTGATCAGTAGAGGGTTTAGGGGGAGATTTAGTTTGGACAGCAGTTGGTTGTGGGACCCATTGGTTGATTCGATTGTAGATTTGGTCCGTCCTCCGGACATGGTGGGGCGACATTAGGAATGTGGACCCGTGAGAGGCGGACCTTGTTTAATCCACCATCCAAAGACCAAAAGAGGGCACGACGGTAGTGAAGAAGAAAAGGAATAATTCTATTTTTGGAGACTGTGGGGCCCAGGTGGATCACCAATGGAAATCGGGACCCAAGATCTTAAAGAGAGGGCCTGGGCGACCATAATGGTGGGTCTGATCTGGGTCTTGATAAGCGGGACCCACGATTTTAGCAAGCTCAATGTCATAGGCGAGATGTTCTGTTGAGTTGGATATGTTCTGTTACAGAACATGCACAGGTGGAAGATGAGGATGAGGAGTTCGGTGGTCTGGGGGTGCATGGAAAAAGGTGTGAAATTTTGTGTGGATTAGTGAGAGAAAGGAAGATGGAGTGGGCCTTTGGTTTCTTGTGAATGGGGATGACAGTGAAGAAGGTAATACAGGATGGCTATGAATGTAATATGTCGTAGAAGTTAAAATAATGAAAAAAAGGCAAGAACGTTACAAAAACTATAAATAGAAGTTTAAAGAGAAAACTTAATAAAGTAATAAACAATAACCATTAATGAACGTAGAGTAAAGTAAGGACGTACCTACAGGCACCAGGTTCCGCAAAAGGAATTACTAGAAAAGAAATAACTAAAAATTGAAATAAAGTAAGGGTAGGGTAAAAAGTTACCTGGAAGAGATCTTATAAAAGAAACTTCAAGGTAGGTAGATCCTATGAGAGAGAGAGAGAGAGAGTGTACGGAAATTCGTATGAGAGAGAGGTGATATTTATAGAAGGCTAAGAGAGAGAGTTTAAAATTAAAGTATGATAGGTATGAGGTAAGAAGATCTCTTTTATTATTGGCTAAATAGGGTAAAAAGATAAGAGTTTGGGTTCAAGTTAAGTTCTCAAGAGGGAAAGGGGGTCTTATCAAATCTGGAAAACCGTAGTTCAAAACAAACAATTCCCCCTATCACAACAATTAAAACTTAAGAAGAGTCCAATCTATCTTTTGAACAAAACCCTATAAAATTCAAACACCTCTTATCCTTAGATGAGTCCTATTAAGAAAATGCTAGTAAACATAAGAGAGAATAATCATCAAAATAACTTTAAGAAAAGGTAGGGTCCACACAAGATATAATCTACAGCTATTATTAATTTAAAATAAAATTGAGAAACTGAGTCCTTACAAAGACTATGATTGAAAAGCAGACAGGTAAATAAATCAAGCGCTTGAGAATTGACAATGGCTTGGAATTCTGTAATTGTGCTTTTAATGAGTTCTGTAAGAATAAAGGGATTGTGAGACATCGCACAGTCAGAAATGCACCGCAACATAATGGAGTTGTAGAACGGATGAACAGGACTATTCTAGAAAAGACCCGGTGCATTTTCTCCAATGCAGGGTTACCTAGGAAGTTCTGGACAGAAGCTGTTAACACAGCTTGTTATCTGATTAATCGGTCTCCATCAATAGCTATAGAATGTAAAACTCCTGTAGAGGTATGGTTTGGATCTCCTGTTGATTACACCAACTTGCGGATATTTGGTTGTTCTGCCTATGCTCATGTGAATGATGGAAAGCATGAACCAAGGGCAAGAAAGTGCATATTTCTAGAATATGCAGATTGTGTGAAAGGATATAGGCTGTGGTGCCTAGATGGGAAATCTCTCAAATGCATTATAAGCAGAGATGTGACCTTTGATGAGTCTGCTATATTGAAACCGAAGGAGTGCCATGATGCTGGAAATTCAAATGATGTCAGTAAAGGGGTGGAGGATAAAAACAGTGTCAGTAAACAGGTGGAGCTTGAGAAGGAAGCTTCAGAAAACTTGCAGGATAAGATGCAAGCAGATGTCCCAGTTCAACCGAATGTAGAGGAGATGCAAAACTCAAACGAGGAAACTGCAATTCCAAATAATTACCTGCTTATTAGGGACAGAGAGAGGAAGCAGATTAAGCAATCTCAGAGATATGGGTATGAAGATATTGTTGCATATGCTCTTAATACACCTGAGAGTATTGAGTAAGAGTTGGTTACATATCGGGATGCCGTCACTAGCAAAGAATCAGCAAGATGGGCAGTAGCCATGGGCGAGGAGATTGAATCTCTTCACAAGAATCAAACTGGTATTAGAGCGATTTGGCGTGATTGGAAGAAATCCAACAGATCAGATTTGAGAGGGCTGGTCGGAGAAGAGAATTGGTGGGCCACTTCGATTCTAGATCGCAAGATCGGAGCCTGGTTTGGTCCCTTTGCAAATCACAGAGGTTTTGTTGCGGTGTTGGGCCCTTAGGCTCTATTGCGCTTGCTGCTGCATCATCTTCTTGTCGCCGGAAGAAGAGAATCAGGAAGGAAACAGAGGGCCGGAATCGCTACACTGTTGTCGTGGCCAAAGGAGGAGAGTTGTGATCGTCGGAGGACGTGCCATCTCCGAAATTTTCTTCTGTTACAGAGAAAAAGGTTGCAAAACGATTAGAGACGAATTGAATTCTGTTTTCGCTGGCCGCCGAGGACAATACGCCGTCGCTACGCATTGCCTGAGAAGGAGGGTCACTACTGCCATCGTCTCGTTGCCGAGGAAGGAAGAAGAACAGAACTGCCGCTCTCGGTTCTAGTTGGTGAACCAGAACGAAAGAGAAGAAGGACGTTCTTGGTCAGTTCCGGGTCAAGTCCAGGTCGGCCCGACCCGTTGTGCAATAGCTCAGAACCAAAGGCGCTGGTACAGTTGCTAACGTCAGCAACACGTCAGCACGAAACGATCAAAAGCAGATTTGACCGATCGATAGCTGAAATTATTTTCGCAATATCTTGACGATCCAGAGTCCGATCTACGATCCGTTTGAACCTGCGGACTCGTCATCTCGAGGAGATCTGCACAGGTGTAGTGAAAGATTCATGGAAGGGCTGCAAAATTCGAGATTGAGAAATTTTGACGAAAATAATGACTTTGGTCTATGGCGTTTAAAGATGCACGCTTTGCTGGTTCAGAATGAGTTACAGAAAGCTTTGAAAGGGAAGAATGCTTTGTCTGACAAACTGTAAGATGATGAGAAGGATGAGTTGACTAAACAGAGTTTGCTGTGTGGTCAGGAAACAGAAAAGATAGACTTTTGTGAACATTGTGTCTTCGGAAAGCAGTGTAGCTTTGGAAGTCCTAATTATCACTAACAACAGTTCTTTTTTTAAGTGACAATTAACCGTAATCAAACCGTCTAATACGGTTAGCCGTGATTTGGTTTTTAACGGTTTTTTATAATATAGTTTCGATTTTTTAAAACAGAAAACCGTGATTCACAGTTCGGATAACGGTTTTTCCAAAACGAACGGTTAACCGAATCGTTACACCCCTACTGTGAGTTGCGTCTATCTTTCCTCACATGTGTGAGTTTCTATCACCTCTCATGTGTGAGTTGTGTCTATCTCTCCTCTCATGTGTGAGTTCCCATTATCTCACATATGTGATTTGTGTCATTAGTCTTAGGTTCCCAACCCTTTCGCTGGGTTACCAAAAAGAAATAAAAATAAAATAAAACCACCAGAAATAATTTGAGCAATATATAATACATTAACTTTCACAGTAATATGTGAAAAAAAAAGAAGGAAAAAGATAGGAAAAGGTGGTCATTCGTGTGGAAAAGCTCTAGTTGAATCATTGCATGTACATTGAATGTGGTTTCTCTCATATTGGTTTAAGTTGACTGGGTCTAAACCAACCAAAACCCAACTGATTGAAAACCCATGAGAAACATGAGCTCCCTTGAGAACTTTTGGTTTTAGTTCTGGCTGTGGCATGAATATCCAAACCCGGTCAGAGTTTGGTGATGGGTTGAAGGTGGATTTGGGTCTGGTGCAGGTAGGCTCCTAAGGCCAAGTTAGATATGCGTATTGGACCTTTTAGACTTTGAGTCAGGTTCGCTATGATCGACAGCCCCACCGGCCTGTGTGAATTGCGCCCCAAATTGGACTCAAGCTCAACCATTAAAACATATACTGATCATTTTGTCTGCCCAGTGCATGAAAATTGCATCTTTGACATATTACCGCGTGGACTGTGACGTAGGCTGTCAACAGGGTGGCCCAGTTCCGGGCCCTGTTTCAACCCAGCCCACGGCCTAAGGGCCAGCCAGCCTTACTGGTGGCATCAATATTTCATGTGCCATCTGGATTCTAATTCACACGGAGGTGCAATCTAGGCCATGCAATTGGCATTTTCTTTGGAGCACAGTCCTTTTAATGGTGGGGTCAAATGAATGGATGGCTTGGATCAACTGACTGATTGTCCAACTCTATCATTGGAGCTTCTACCCATGTGGGTGGGATTTTCAGTCCCAGCCTTTTTCTGTTACGGAAATAAAGCATCCAAAACAACAAATCAATTCAAAGTGAAATACATATAATAGAATCAACAAATCACAATTATCATGTTAAATTGGTTTACCAATAATTTAAACAAGGCATGGAGAAACATATGATAATGAAAGCAAAGCTTACTTGAAATGATTTAACTTATTGAAATCAAGCATTTAGCTTTCCATGGACCAATTAGCCTTTTCCCAGCTCAATCTTCTTCCTTAGGCTTCAAAATACCTCAAAAGATTCAAGAATGTTCTAAAACCAGTAGATAGAATTTGATCAATATATAATACATTACCTTTCACAGTTATATGTAATAAAAGGAAAAAGCAAAGAAAACGATAGGAAGAGGTAGTCATTTGTGTGGAAAAGCCCTAGTTGAATCATTGCATGTACATTGAATGTGGTTTCTCTCATATTGGTTTAAATTGATTGGGTCCAAACCAACCCAAACCCGACTGACTCAACCCATTAGCTAGAAACATGAGCTCCCTTGAGAGCTATTGGTTTTGGGTCTGGTTGTGGCTTGAATATCCAAATCCGGTCAGAGTTTGGTGATGGGTTGAAGCTAGATTGGGTTCAATTGGTATCACCAAAGGGGAGGTAGGTTGAGAAGCTTTTTTGTTGATAGATTCTTACATTTGGTTTAACTTATTTAAACTTTTTAGAATCTATCTTAAGAGACTCTTTTTTAATTGGTTTAACTTGTTTAATGTTCTGAAGTCTTCATTGGTTTTTAGTGTTTTACCCTTCATAGGATTTGATTTTACTTTCTTAGGCTCATATATGGGTTTAGACACATGACTTTTTCTTAATTTGCACTCAAATTTAAAATGCCCTTCAATATCACAATAATGGCAAGCAGATTTGGGCATGATGAGTGAGAGTAGTAGAAAAAGATGCCTCACCTTTCACAAATTTTGTGGAGGTACTAGGGTCACGTGAAGTATACCTATCAAATCCAAGGCGAGTCATATCTATATGAAATTTACCCTATCTAAACAATTTTTCAAATTTCTCCACCTTGGGTGCACTTGTACTCATACTTTTGTTTATATTTCTCAAGTTGAGTGACTTGTTCCTTAAGGGTTGAATTTTCATTTTTGACTTTTATGAGTTCATTATAAATTCCCTTGAAGTTGTTTAATTTTTCATTAACCTCTCTTAATTTTGAATTTTCCTTTTTAAGCTTATCACAACCTATCTTTAAGTCATTTATTTCATCTTGAACATTAGATAGGTTATGCAAGGAGATGACAAACTTAGAGACTAAATAATGTATAACTTGTTTCTTTCTCTCTAAGTTTATCTTTTGAAGAGGCTAATTCTTTGGCTAGAATCTTAGATCTTCTTTTATTATTTTATTTTTCTTAACAAGCTCTATGGACAATGTACACAATTCATTATAAACTTGGTCATTATTATCTTTATTCTCTTATTGTTTTAATTCAAATTGAGATTCATTAATTTCAATGTTTGAATCTCCAATTATTGGAAGCAAGGGTCTAGAAGAAGAATCTACACATTCTACTATAGTGGAATCCATTCTAATAAACTTCATGAAGACTCAACGCTAGGGTTCTAACTTTATAGGCTTTTACTCCTAATCAAGATTTGGTGGCTTGATATTGAAATTCCTACTCCGATAGGATTTCAATTAGGGGAACCTAGACTCTAGCTAATAAGGATCAACTCCGGATGGTAAAGCCCTTAATGGAGCAACCTGGCTCTGATACCAATTAAAAGTCCAGGACCCGAACCATAGAGGAGGGGTGTGAATAGGATGAGCTTGAATTAGTGATCAATTATGCCGATTTTTAACTTAGTTAAATCAATTAGTCACAAGTGATGATATAGAAACTAAAGTTCAGAAGCTAACAATCACCACAAAGCATTCACCATAACACAATGATTTATAATGGTTCGGTCTCAATGCATACATTCACTATTGGCTTGTGATCCTACACTCCACTGGATTTCCATTATCTATGCTTTTCAATAGGCTAAGCAATAACTTTCATAAAATATTTTTCAAGGCTTAGCAATAACCTCTACAATATGCTTTCCAAGACTAAGCAATAACCTTTGGATTTTATGGTTCAATTCTAACCTTTACACTTATGTTTATTAAAGGCTAAGCAATAACCTGTAATCCTACAATTAGTTGTCTCTACGAAGTGTCTATAATATAGTTGAAGAGAGACAAATTAAGCTCAATTACAATGCATCTTAATTAGGCGTATATGAATGTGTAAATCTAAATCCAAACATGTGGTTAAAAAATATGTTCCTTCCTCATTATCTCAGGGCATATTTCCTTTATTGGACCTGGGGCTCACCTTCTCAATCCAAACATTGCATGTCAACGTCCTCAAATTGACTATACCTGTCCCAGTTTTACCTAACTTGAAGAGAGATAAAACTCCTTAATTTAGCCCCCCTTCCTATATCTGGTTCCGCCCCTTGATACTTCATTAGATTGGTAAATGGTGAAGGTAAGAAAAATAAAAATACATTTAAGTTTTTATTTTTATTTTATGAGTTTTTTCTATATAGCGCCCCGCCGCCCCCCACCCCCACACCGAGATTTCTAATATTTGTAGATAGGCCCCTACTTTGGCATTTTAATAACTTTCATGTCCCAAAATATGTAAAATCGATAGTAATGAGAAAAAAAGCGTTTTAAAGCATTTTGACACTTTTTACCCATGTCTTTATCTTTTATACATAATTTCCAAAATGCCATCAAGAAATTTCTTTACATTCTAACAAAAATTTTAGAGTAAATTAGCAAAAGGTCCCTTATAGAAGTCCTCCAGTCCATCAACTTTTCCTTTAAAACTTGTAGTCCATGCAGCTGGACATATTTCGGCGAGAGGTTTCTAAATACAATTTTCATGACTGATTTACCTTTTTAACTATTCTATGTATAAAATCTTAAAATTTGAAATTTCAAATGTTGTATCATCCTCTTTTTGAATCGGTGCTTAGGGCATAAAAGAAACAGAGGAAGAAATGAGAGGAGAGATGGGTGCTCGGTGTAGTGAGGCAATGGAGCAGGTGGGTTGATGTGTAGGGTGAGTGGGCTCTGGGCTAGTCAGGTTGACCTAGTCTTGACCCAAACCTAGAACTAAACCCAAGGAACTTGGGTTGTCTTCCTTGTTGTTCTGTTTCGGTTCTGCAACCAGAACCGATGGAGGGAGGCTATGTTCCTTCCTCTCCGGCGATGGTGCAATAGTAGCGGGATGGCGGTGGTCGACGGCGAGCAGCAGCGGCGGGGATGTCGACAGGCGACGGGGACGGCGGTAGCAGCAGTGTGAACTCCGGTGATGTGCAGAATTAGACAGAAAGCGTTCTTCTCCGGCAAAGGAGTGCTGAAGACCTTCTATGATCGCCGCAGCAGCGTTTTTGGGATGGGTTCTTCAAACAGAAAAACACCCGGAATCCTTCCAACAACCGATCCCTTCTTCGGTAACAACAAACAGGAGAAACCCTTTCTCCGTTTGGAATTTCTACAAGAAACTCGATCAGCGTGGCCCGGCAGAGATCGAAAACGCTATCTTGCTCCACCAGAGAAGGAGAAGACAACGCTATCTTCCCAGTGGCAGAACCGGAAGGAACGAAGAAGAATAAGAAGACATGTATTCTGGGCCTGGGTTCTGTATCAGTTCTAGGTTCAAGTTCGGGTCAGGTCAGGTTGACCAGATCCACACAGAAGCCCAAAAGCAAAGGCTGCAGAAATTTGTTTGTATGACCAATATATATCACTTTGTATGAAATTTATTTGATTTTTTATGAAATTTATCAATGATTTTTTCAAGTTTATCTGAGTTTTAACAAATTTATATGAGTTTCTGTCAAATTTATCTAAGTTTTTCATTTTTTGTCAAATTTATTTGAATTTTGCGCAAATTTATCTAAGTTCATGAAACAAATTTCTCTGAATTCTGGACAAATATATTTAAATTTTTGGCTAATTTATCTAAGTTCTGAAATAAATTTATCTGAGTTCTAGACAAATCTATCTTAGTTTTTGGCAAATTTATTTGAGTTTTTGAAAAATATAGATGAGTTTCTGACAAATTTATCTCCATTTGGCAAATTTTAACTGAGTTTTTGTACTAAACTTAGGCTGTTTAAATGAAATTTATTTGCATTTTTTAAAATAAATTTAACTGAGTTTTGGTAAAAAATACTTGAGTTTTTGGCAAATTTTTCTGAATTTTGAAAAATTGGTTTATCTTAGTTTTGAAAAATGTTTTTGCATTTTTTTTTAAATTTATTTGAGTTTTTTGAGTTTTTTTTACTTCTTTTGAAATTTATTTGTGTCTTTTGGAATTTATTTACATTTTTTGAAATTTATTTGGATCTTTTGAAATTGATTTTCATCTTTTGAAATTTATTTATATTTTATGAAATTTATTTGGATCTTTTGAAATTTATTTACGTCTTTTGTAAATGGAGTTTCATCTTTTAAAGTTTATTTATATTTTTAAGATTTATTTGGATCTTTTAAAAGTTATTTGTATCTTTTTAAATTTCTCTGCGTTCTTTTGAAATTATTGCATTTTTTGAAATTTATTTGCGTTATTTCAAATTTATTTATATTTTCTGAAATTTGTTTGTGTTTTTTTAGAATTTATTTCTGTTTTTTAATTTTATTTACGTCTTTTGAAATTTATTTACATTATTTGAAATTTATTTGGATCTTTTGAAATTCATATACATTTTTTGAAATTTATTTGGATCTTTTGAAATCTATTTGGCCAATTAAATAGTAGTTGACTATTATTAATGGAATATCCCTCTAATCGTGGGATATGATTTTGAAGAAAGGGTAAAATAGATATTTTAGGTCTTTAAATTTGAAAAAAGGACCCATCACACTATGGAAAAAGATTGTGCATCTAAGGCAATAAACTGACATGTTTAGGTAGGGACCGTTACCGAACGCTTAGGGATGTAAACGGGTCGGTTCCGGTCCGGGTCCATGGTGGACCTGGAACCGAAACCATTAAGGAGAAGGTGGAATTGGATCCGGACCCGGTTTCATTGGCTCTGGAACCGGAACTAGAACCAGAACCATATATGGGACGAGTTTGGATCCGGGTCCGGGTTTAAGTAGAGAATGATATTAAAAAAAATATGATTTTTATGAGAAATTTTTGAAAATTGAGGTAATATGTTGGGTCTCAGGTCCACTGATTCAAATCAAGGTGGAACCGGACCCGGACCCATTTACTTATCGGGGTCTAAATAAGGAGCCAGACCCGGTTTTTAACGAGTAGGAACTTCCGGATAATCGAAGAGAATCGGGTACCCATTTACATCCCTACAAATGCCCCAAAATTTTACCATTTTACTTTGCTTTTTTTCTCACTTTGTTCCTCCCCCACTCAATGACCACTTGTAGATTAGCAAAGTTCTCCAAGATCCATCAATTCTCTTAATTTAAGGCGTCACAAATGAGAATTGCCTTTCATTCTTTGGTGGATTTTTTTTTTTTTTTTTTTTTTTTTTTTTTGAAGAATCAGCATCTACAAGTACTTCTCATGGCAATGGAATTGAATAAATCTACATGGTACAATTTTCACTTGCTTGGTTGTTTCTTCCCTTTTTTTCATTTATGACATTTTATGAATTCAGTTTCCTCTATTGGGATCTTGCTTCCTTTCTTTCTTTCGATATAAATTACCCTTAAAGAAAAAAAATTCGATTTTCAAAGGGTATCATTTGTTCTTCATCTTCTACTACTATGTAGTTTTTTTTTTTTTTTTTTTTTTTTTTTTTTTTTCTTTGAAGAATAAGAGTCTTTAGAATCTAATTATAGCTTAAGATTTAGAATAGTGTACTCCTTAGGTAGTTTAAACAAGGAAAACCAAGTCTTTCTCCTTTTCTTTTTCATTTTGAAAAAAATAAAGTTTAAATTCTTTCTCTTTAAAGCTGAATGTTGGTTGTAAAAAAAAAAACTTCAAAAAAACCTTCAATTCTAGCCTTAGGAAAGCCACATCAACTAATTGGGGCCCATTTGTGGATGTGTCTTTTAAAATATACATAATATGTACATTTTCAATATAAGATGTCTCTTGTGCTAAATATATGCCTTTTCAATACAATGTCTCTTTGGCCCATTTGTGTGGATGTAACCTAATTCAAAGGGATGCCTTCCAACTCTATAAATAAATGTTATTTTTAAAGTTTTTGTATAGTATTCAAAATGAGCATAAATGCATATGAATCCTTTATTTTATGTATGTGGACGTGGATTAAGCGATGAAAGATTTGGTTTTCATGATTTTTTTTTATTGATTTGAATTTTTTTAATTAGTTTGTTATAAATAAATTTTTATGAATAAGAAATTAATTTTAATATATTATTCAAGAATTAACCTATGTGGTGCACATGGGCTTGATGCTATTATATATAAAGAGAGCAAAACTGCTTCAGATCGGTGAAGGTTTTCTGAGATTTTCCACCAATTCATCTTCACCGTTGGATCTAATCGAGATGGGACTCTCGAGCCTCCCTGCTCCCTGCGAAGGCGTCCTCTCAGTCGTCCTTGTAAACATGGCAATCTCGATCGCCATCTTTAAAGAGATCCTACGGTCAATCCTCCATCTAGTCGGCATCTACCTTCCTCAGCCGTCCGATCTCGATGAAGTTCCATCGGAGCCATTCGAATTCCTGCCCTTCATTGAGGAGCTTCGGCATCGGGTCCCCACGACCCAGTTCGGATACTTGTTTTGTGGCCCGACCGTGCACGAATGCTCGGTCTGTCTGACCCGGTTCGAGCCGGATTTGGTCGTGAATCGGATCCCTTGCGGGCATTTCTTTCACCGTCGGTGTCTGGGCAGGTGGTTGGACTATTGGAACACCATGTGTCCTCTTTGCAGAACGTCGTTGATCCAGGAGTAGGATGTTTTTTATTTTTTTTTCTTTCTTCTAGCCCTTGGTCCTGTGGATATTTGCGTGGTTGCCACTGTATACTTCACAGTTCTATACGGAGAAGGGTATGTGTGGAGTATGCTTGAAAATTACTGAAATATGCTATATCTGACAGGTTTTGTGGATAATGATTTGTGGTTAATGATTATTGCTGACCTCATTTCACTTTCGCAATGGATGGTTTCATTTACCAAAATTCCAGGAATATCTGTCTAAAAAAAAGTTAAATTCTCAAAAAAAGTAGAATTCCTGAATCCCCCGTTAGACTTAAACATTCAGTATCAAAATGCAAAGTGGGTGGAATCCCTAAATTCTTAAATGTCAATTGAGAGTTTTCATGTGTTAAAATTCATAAATTCTTATCAAGAAACTAGGGATTTGGAAATGCCAAGGGTCACAGAAACCCCAGCCACTAGAGCTCATGTCAGGAATTCTAGTAAAGAAATAGGCACTAAAGGTGAGTTGGGATCTGGTGAGGATTTAATCCACGGTGACCTTGGTGACTAATCACGGTTCGTTTAGTCACGATGGGAGGGACGGACCTCCATGTAACCACCCAAGAAAATTTTTAAATAATACCATAATTTTTTTTATTTTATTATTTAACTTTTTTACTTGACCATTACCCACACCACCTAAATGAAAATCTTAGTCCGTCAGTTGATGGCAACCTCCCATGCACGCACGACTAAGGAGATTAATCCTATGTGTGGCGCCTGCAAGGCCCACAGAAGTCTTTTTTGCCATTTATTTTACATTTATCATGATATCTCCCGGTGTGGGGAAAAACTCCTTATTTTTTTCTTAATTAGACTTTTTTATCCAATGAGAGAATTTTGTAATATATATATATATATATATATATATATATATATATATATGGGGCTAGCTCTCCTAAGCTCAAGTGTGTTATGGGGCCCACGGATAAGGTAAGCTCAAGTGTATGATGGGGCCCACTTGGGGATGGAAATGGGGGATTACACGGTTCAGTAAATTCGAAGATGTTGGCGTAGTTGGAATTGTGACCTACTTAACGCATCTCAAAGTAAAACTAACTCATCTTGAAACGTCTCTTTGAAGAGATGTGTCTTTCCCTTTGGCACCCATCAAAAGGCCTCATGCAAGATAAAGGTGTAAACTCTATATATAACTACATTCACTATCCTCTCTATAGTCAATATAGGACTCCGGGGCGTCACACCCGCCCCTTTTCTTGTAAAGGCTTCTCATCAACGTGCTCAGAAATGCATGATCTTGAATACCTCTCTTAAACTAAAAAAAAAAATGCATAAATGAGGAGAGAGTATCAATAAATCAAAGGCCCACCAGCGTCATTGTTCAATCCCAAAACCCCTTCAAAACCTAAAACATAGTCACCCATCTAAGCTTGGATGACAGAGACCATTACAAATGAACAAAATCAGGAAATAAGGAATCGATTTCTCCTGTCAAAGATTGTCCATCCAAAGCGTGGCTATCTCTTTGAACATGGGTTGGATCCGGAGCTCAGCTTAGAGATCACGTTTCAAAGAATTGTGAGTGGGTTTTTTTTTTTAATTTGTTAGGTATTCTGGTTTGTTTGTGAATTTTTTTTTCAAATTCATACCTTTTTTAGTAGAATTTTATTTGGATTCTAGGTTTTTTTTTTTTTTTTTTTTTTCACTTTCTTAAAACTATATTTTATATGAGCTTTGATTTTGATTTATTTCTGTTTGAAAATAGGTACTGCGAGAAGGTAATAGGGGTTATGCATTAGCGTCATCTTGCAAAAAAAAGGGTCAAATGCTATACTCTTTAGTAGATCCTTCTGAGTTATAGATCAGTTATTAAAAAATGATATAGTATTTTGAAAAGTTGGATTTTTTATTTCTCAATATCTGATATCATTCACTTATCTATTCGGGTTATGGGTTTTCTTGAGTTCTTATAAAGATGGAAGAAGTGACTTATGATGGTCTTTATATGCATTTATAGATATAGATTCATCTGCATGTCTGTGCATGTGGATAGGAGGGTTTGAATATGCCTTTAGAGATTAGTTTTCGGTGGTTTAGAATCAAGTTTTCCTCGTGAGGGAGATACTTTGGGTTATCTAGAAAAAAAAAAAAAAAAAAAAAAAGGGGTGAAGATGAATCAAGTTTAAACCATATCTGTAGAAGGGAAAAAACCCATGTAAAAAATTTAAACCATTTCTATAGAAGGAAATAAACGCATATGAAAATATATATATATATATATATATATATATATTTGAACTGTCTTCTTAGTCGAAATCACAACACAAAGGTATTCTACGTTGATATTGATAGACTTTTAACATCAATAATCTATATAATTATATAATTCACCTTTGTCAAGTTAAACTACTCTTAAAAGAAATGGAAATTCATTGAATAATTATCATCACTTCTCATTAATTGAAAAGTAACTTAAATATTAATTCTAAATAACAATTTAATTTCAATAAGATAAAACCGTGCATCGCACGGGCCTTGAATGCTAGTCTACTTAATTGATACTCTCCTCTTAAAAGTATTTAATAGTGGTATAACAAGTTAGGTTGGGTATTGCCTCAGTTCAGGGCTTATAATAGTGGTGTAATGGGCAAGTAAGGTTACGTATTTCCTCAACTCAAGGCTTATTAAATTTGGATGTACGTAAATTCCAAATACAAAGCCTACCTAAACTTGAATTGAATTATAAATTCCCTAGTCATATCAAGTTGGGCACCTGAATATTAGAAACCTCAGGGGTTTATGTAAAAATCTTAGAAATTTCATCGAGGTATATACAAATAAAAAAAAAACCTTTTGTAAATAATAACTAATGTCTAATGTATGTGAGGTCAAACTTATCATTTTTCATAAAAATCCATCATTCAACTCACGGTGTTTGCTCATTACTGGCAACTTAGATATATTTTAGGAAATGAAAGGTATGAAAATACTAAAGCAAGGGCGTATTTACAAATACTGAAACTACAGGATCCTATTTACAAATATTAGAAATCCTTCAAGGTATATATAGAAAGAAAATCTTATTTTATTTGTTTGCATCAATCAGTTTAACTATGTTATATCACTAGAATTTAGGGAGTGTATTTTCGCAGGAGTATATTTAGTATGGACCACATGGATCAAACGAAGGTGATTGGGTCAAGATCAAAACTATTGGATTTGGAGTACAATTTGGGAGTGCATTTTCAAGTGAGTACATTTTGGTTTAAGTAGTTTAGATAAAACAAAGGAAGCTCTGCAAGAGTCTGAACAAGACTATTGTTCTGTCCGCCAATTGGATTGGAGTTTCGGAGAGATCTTTTCTACTGGAGAACGATCCAATGCTCACTACCTACGCAACACTAATGATGTGGACACTTTATTTTACACTCATTTGTGTCCTATCCTTGCTTGATCCAATCTAGACTCGACTCAAACTCCTCAATTGTAAAAAGGAATCGGTTCTGATTTCAGGTAGGTCATATCCAAATCCACCTATTGGCGGCCTTAGGATCCAGCCCCATAAGTTGCTGCCTCCAATTTTACCTAATGAAGTTGCTACCCAATTTATACCTATTTGAGAGTACTTCCTTAAGCCAAACTTCCACTTTCCATACATTGATTAGTCCAACAGTGTATGTCACCTTATGACAGTAACAAATTAAATTTTGCATTTTTAATATGATAGTTTAACATAAATGTGTTGGGAGTCTCGAAGGAAGCATAGGCCAGGGCTTTTTTTTTTTTTTTTTTTTTTTATTGGTAACGAAACTCATTTTTTAAAATTAAAAAAAAAAAAAAAAGATCAAAACAAAGAACCACAAAAGAATGAGGAAAGGTACAAAAGCCTTATACCAAACCTCAATCAAGAAGAAAAAAACATGCAAATTCATGGCAGCATTAGCAGACCGGACAATATGCTTGAAAACCAGCCACATCAAAGAAGATAAAACTCTAATCTCATTGTGGATGTAAAAAAAATTCCAAGGAGCCCTACCTTTCCGTGAAACCCAAGAAATCATATTAGATGAATCACTTTCCACAATCAAGTTATCACCAAACGATCCAGAATAGATTTTCAAAGCCTCTAGAATGGCAAGCACCTTCATCTCGTTAGAATCTTTAATTCCAATCGGCTTAGAGAAATAAATCAAAACTTTACCTTGGAAATTGCGAAGCACTCTTATGGCTCGCTTGTTTGCGGGACTATAGGGGTCAGTGGATGTGAGAATTTGTGGAGTCCAAATCCTTTCGTGAGTGGAGATGAGCGACCAACATCGATTTTGTTTTGTACAAGTATGCCAAATTTTCTACTCTACTTGGAAATAACAAGCTGTGGTCCGTAGATCCACATTTTCAAGTAGAAAAGGAAATAAATTTTTTTCTAGATTTCATTGCAAATGTATTAAGAAAAAAGACACAATTTGAATTTGGATCCCATGGAAGGTGATTTTCATTTGTTTGTTATAAAAGACGATGTTTTTGCTGTGAAAGGCGATTTTGTGTTTTGCCGTTAAAGGCGATTTACAACTCTCATTAAAAGAAAAGACAAGAGTTGTATTTTTTTGTCTCTTTTAAAAATACAAACACAATGAGAAGAAAAAAAAAAAGAGAATCTGAACTTCATAGGAGATTGCGGAGACTCGATCAAATTGACGGTCGTAAGTCATGTTTAGGCTTCGCGGTTATCCTTCAGATAACAACAGAGGATGCTTTTGATTCTCCTGGCTCCGCTTGAACCTTAGATTTTTAGAGAATAAGGATCAAGAGGAGATCCTATATCTAATAAAAATCTAAGTAGACGGGCTTAAAAGTTGTGTCTAAGCCATGGAGACAGAAGGAGAGGGCTTTTGGGGGTGGCCCCCCAAGCTTTGGTCACCTTGTGGTTGTGGTCGCTGCAGAGCTTCTTCAACGGATGAGAGATCATCGTCGAAATGTCGTAGCAATGATGTAGAGTTTGTTTAGGATTTGCACACCATGCCTTGGAATGGTGGAAATAGCCTTCTTTTGTAGGCTTTTGGTGGCCATGGGGGGAATTTATGGGCTTTAAATGCTTTAACTGCATTAATGCTCCATGATGGGAGGTGTTACACGCTTTAAATTTGTATTTTGTAACTCCGTTTTCTTGAGTTTTGATTCACGTTGGAGGATAATTGGTCTTTATTTGCATTTAAACTCCATGATGGGAGGAGTTACATAATTTAATGCCATAATTGTGTTTGACTTGTAATCCCCATTCCTTAGATTTTGATTGGGCCGTCTGTAATAATCGGTAATCAACTACATTAACTTGTCATAAAAATGGGTCATTAACCACATTAAGTGGCCACCAGAGTACTTAAAGGGTGTCTTTTGAAATTCTACCCGCGACATAAGAGACTTGATCGCGGGTGGTTTTTTTATGTCGATTATTGTTGGGTGATCATGTAATTTCAGACATTGATTGCTACCAGTGGGCTAGTATCATCTGTCCTATTGATTTCTCGATCGGTCGGGTAGAAAGTGTGCTTTTTTGGTTGGTCAGTTGGCGATTTCAAAGTGTCAGATGACGAACCCATGATTTCAACGACGAATCCGTGATGTTGTCAAAGATCGACAAATTTTATGCCCTGAAAATCAGATTTTTGAAAAATTACAGAGGCCAAATTGCTCGAAACGTGAAAAAGGACCCATAAAATGGGTTTTCATCGGTAATCCAGCGTCCCTAGGTGTTGAGTTCATAAATGTGCACATTTACGTATCATTTTAAGATGAATTAGGGGATTAATTAGGTGAATTACATCATTATTCATCTAATTCCATCATTTCATGCATTTTCCCCTACGAACCTGAATTTTCATACTTTCCATACATTTTCTACATTAACTTCGAATGTTTTGCAAATTTTCTCCGAAGAGTCCCAGTTGGAGTAGAACTCTGTCCAAATGGGTCCCGCTTCAATATGGGCTCTTTAGTATTTGATGTGTTGAATTAAAATGTGCAGAAAATGAGAATTGCAGGCCTCTGTCATGGAACCCACTTTCAAGCACACATTGTCATCCTAGGCCCTGCATTGCTGAATTGAAGTAAATTGAAGAATTCACCATGTGGACCCCACACACAAGCCATATGCAAATTAATCAAAGGAGGGGTCCAATCATCATATCAGTTGAAGAGTCCTAACTACAGTAGAAGACTTCTCATAGGGCCCACTGTTGAAACAAATGAAATGTCCCACATGGCAGGGTCCACAGTAGTTGCAAATTTGAAATTATTGATGGATAATTCAAAAAGTACAATTCTGATTGGAACAAAAGAAGAAGAGTTTGAATCATCCACATCTGATGTCCTTTCAAAAATGAAAGTTGTGCAGAGATAGAATCAATTGCAAATCAAATTTTAGAAGTTAATCTCATTTTTCTCATGATAACTCATCTTCAAATGGCCATAGCTTTCAATCCGATCGTCGGATCGATGAAATTTACCTACCGTTGGAAAGGTTATTCGGATTAGATATCCGTGGAGTCCAAGAATGTGCAAATCAGAGCTATATTGACGAAGTTATGGGCCCAGATATTTTCATGTTCATTTTTAGACGGGATTGCAATTAAATCCACACCGTTGATAATCAATTGCTGCACATCCCTTGTGGGACCCCATCTGAAGATTAGCCAAGCTACGCTGAGGTTTTCAGAAGCTTACACTTTATTCAAATTCAAAAAGGATAAGAGATGTACCTTATCAATAAAGATAAATCAAATTTGAAAAGAAGGTGTCTAGATTCAATGTATCTGACAGATAACCGGAGAAATAAAAGGAACCAAAAAGTAGCATACGAAGACACAACTTCCCCCGACGTCCATAACTCTCTCTCTCTCTTTCTTTCTTTCTTTCCATTTTTGGGGTATTAAAATTAGGAATAGAATTTTTTTAATAGTTATTTTTTACTTATGGTATTCTGGAGCCTTATTCCAGATGAATTAGGAATTTTATAAGATATACCATTACATGTACAAGGAGATGCTATCAATGAAAATAGTTACTTATGGAGTTCATTTTCAATGGCTGGCTAAAAATTGATTTCTGGATTAGAGCACACAGATGAAGTTAAGTAGATCTTTAATATTTGATTAGTTTGTGTTTTTAGATTTTTTTTCTAATTTTTTTTCTTGGATCTCAATTACTTATTTATCTTTGATAAAAAAAAATCAGATTTTGAATTTTAACTTAGTAGTGCTCCTTATGGGATTCGACCTGTACTTGCCACTGTGTCAGAAAGACAACTGTGCACTTGCAGTATTAAAAGATTGAATTTAAATTCACATTACTAGGTCGCCGGCACCCTTTTTGGTTGCATTGTCGGCCTTTTTCTGGTTTTTTCGGATTTTTCTTCTTCGGCATATTTTTCTTGGTATTTTTGTATAGTTTTTGGCATGATCTTCCTATAGAAAACTTAACGAGAAGCGTGCAAAACGAAGAGCAAAGTTTCTAATTTTCTGGAAAAGCCGAATACTTTGTTGCGCAGGGGCACCAATTTGCTGCTAGAAACCAAAACTAGGTCAAACGATGTCGGTATGACCTGGAATTTGAGATGAAGCTTCATTGGAAAGAAATAAGATCAACCATAGGCTTTTCTTTGAGTTTTGAAGTCATATGGGGTCATGTCGCCAGTAGACTTAATTTTATTGGTAGTAAGAGGCCGCGCTTTGATGTACGGTCAAACGATGTCCGATTGACCTAAACTTTGACAGGGACCCTCTTGGAATCATTTTAAGATGATCCATTGGCTCTGATTCGAAAATCATGGTCCTGAGGGGCTTCGTCGCCGGGAGACCTGATTTAACTCCAAGGGGGTCAAAGTCTTGTCAAATGATGTCAGAATGACCTGAAATTTGATATATAGCCCATTGAAAGTACTTTGAGATCATCCATGGGCTTTGTTTGATAAGTGATAGCCTCTGTAGTTTCCACCACCTGGAGACTTGGTTTTGCTGTTTGAGGGTTGATATTAGGTCAAACGTTGTCGGTTTGACTTGAAATTTGACAGAGGGCCTCTTGGAAGTATTTTAAGACCATGTATAGGCTCTGATTGAATATTTGATGTCTCCGATGCTATTGTCGTCAGGAGGGCTGACTCTGTTGTATGGAGAACGCTTTTGCCTTTTGGGCCAAACGGTGTCGAAATAGCCTGAAATTTGATGTAGAGCTTTCTAGTAGTATTTTAAGGTCAATGTGTACTCTATTTTGTGAGACAAGGTCTCCAGTTTTACTACCACCGTCGAGAGCTCTTGTTTTACTGCTAAAAGAGTGAAGTTAGGTCAAATGATGTCGAAATGGCCCAAAACTTCATGTGTACTCTTCTTATGACTATTTTAAAGGATTTTGAAGTTTTTGGATGGTTCTAACAAGATTTGATGCGCGAAGTAGCATTGCCCGTTGTAGTTGGATGCAGTTCCATGTAGCTTTTTGATGTTTGAAATGGTATGAAGAGGCAAAGTGACATTTTTTGTGTCAACACACTCCCACAATACCAGCCGAACCCGGCTTGCCTCTAGATGCCCCATCTACATTAAACTTGAGGACCCTTCCAAAGGTGGGTACCATCTAGCAAGACTGATGGATCTAAAAGATCCACACACCATTTAAGCCTCCCAATTAACAAGAATGTTGTCAATGTTAAGAAATTTAAACTCCTTACCCTCCATAGCCCATTTTTTTTATTTTTATCAAAACTACCCCCAAGATATCTTGTAAAGAAGAAACCGAGAGACGAAAACACTCTTATCCTTTCCTTCCAATTGGACCAAAGAATAGCAAACAAAATGAGTCTCCAAAGCAATAACCCACACCCCCTAAAAGGAGCCAAACACCAAGCACAAAAAAGATCACCCAAAGAACCTGGAAATCACCATAATATGCCACATTTATCTAAGAAATACTTCCAAAGAAAAGAAACAATCTCACAATGAATAAAGAGATGATTGATAGACTCGGTCTCCTTGACATATAAAGAACAAGTGTCCTGAAGATTCACCAAAACGAGGCATTTCCTTCTAAGATTGTCGACTGTAGAAATCTTGCCTGCTACAGCTAGCCAACGAATAACCTCCACTCTCGGAGGAGCAAGACCCGTCCACACCTTAGCAGATGAATGACGCATAGAAGAAGAACGCTCCACTGCTACAGTGAAGGACTTCACTGAGAAAAGCCCTAAGCACGAATGTTTCCAAATCCGAGTATCATTAACATCCCTGGATAGAAAAATGTTAGAAAGCAGACTCAATGGAGACTCATACTCAGACTCTTCTAATTGGCGCGGAGTTCTTTTCAAAGGAATTCTCCAAACAATACGATCCCCCTCACAAGAATAATACTCATGGACTAAAGACTGTTTATTAGACGCCACTCTAAACAATCTAGTAAAAAGACTCCCCAAAGACCCCACCCCCACCCATTCATCAAACCGAAAACGAATAGACACACCAGACCCAACAACAAAACCCACGCCATTATTAAAGACATCCCCCATGACACTAGACTCATCCCCTAGACAAGAAATGACACCCCAACAACCCAACCTCCTATACCTAGGGACAAATTTAGGGACCCAACCCCACTCATCCTCACCTTATTTAGAAACAAAGATCCTCCTCCAAAGAGCATCTTTTTCCTCCCCAAAATGCCACCACCACTTAGCAAGTAAGGCCTAATTTTTATGCACTAGGCTCCCAAAACCCAGACTACCAAGGAATTTAGGCTTGATCACATCCTTCCATTTCATTAAGTGAAGCTTCTTTTTATCTCCTTGTCCCTCCCATAAAAAATCTCTTCTAATCCGGTCTGATCTTTTCAACCACTAAAATAGGCATTTTAAATAACTGGCAAATTGGACAAAGTTGCTTTGATTAGAGTAATCCTGCCCCCTAAAGAAAGGTACCGCCTTTTCCGCATGGATATTGTTTTTCCAAACTTATCAAGAACCGGCTTCCATTAAGTCCTTTGACCTTGGGTTCGTCCCAGTGGGAAGCCCAAGATACTTAATAGGAAGCTTTTCATATTTGTAATGTAACCTTTTGGCAATCAAATGAACTTTCTCCTCGGGGCAACCAACACCAACTAAACTGCGTTTGAATAGATTAATCTTTAGACCAGACACAATTTCAAAACATCTTAGAATTCTTTTTCAAAGCAATGATCTCCTCCCATTTTGCAGAGCTAAACAAAATGGTATTATCAACAAACTGAAGATGAGTAACACACTCCCCTCCTCTCTTGGATTCAAACCCTTCAATAATCCCTAGGTTCTTGCACACTCAAAGGTTCCACTACCAAAGTGAACAAGAAAGGGAAAGATGATCACCTTGTCTTAAACCCTTAGAGGCTTTAAAAAGGCGAGTTAGAGATCCATTCACCAAAACAGAGAAAGATGCAGAGGAAAGACATTTACGGACCCAACCTCTCCACTTGTCGCCAAATCCAAATCTCATAAGCATGTAATCCACAAAGCTCCAATCTACATGATCATAGGCCTTTTCTAGATCTATGTTGAAGTTAACACCTTCTTGACCTGAGCGTTTTCTAGGATCTATTAGCTCATTGGCTATAAGAATGCCATCAAGGATTTGCCTACCTTGAACAAATGCCACTTGAAAAGGGCTAATAATGTTAGGGAGTACAATTTTCAACCTATTAGTCAAAATCTTCGCCAATAATTTGTAAATGCATCCCACCAAGCTGATTGGCCTAAAATCCTTCAACTTCACTGGATTAGAGATTTTTAGAATAAGAGTAATAAAGGTGGAATTAGATTCCTTATTCAATTTGCCTCTCTCATGAAATTCTTTGAGCATATCACAAAAATCATCCCTTAAGAAATCCCACCCCGCTTTAATGAAAGAAAAATTGAAACCATCTGGGCCTGGCCTTATCACCCGCACAATCCGCCAAAGCCTTGGATATTTCTTCTTGTTCAAACTCCCTCTCTAACCAATCCTTATGCTTGCTTTGACTGAATGGAAGGAAAAGAAACCCTATTCAATGTAGGCCTCGTGAAATCTTCCTTTCTAAATAAATTCTCAAAAATCTTAGCAACTTCTTCCTTTATCTCCGCCGGCTTGTCTAGAATAACTCCCCCACAATTCAACCTCCCAATGAAGTTCACCCTTTTTCTAATGTTTGCCATGCGATGAAAGAATTTAGTATTTTTGTCGCCTTCTTTCAGCCAAAGGGCTATTGATTTTTTCCTCCATGACACTTCTTCCATTCTATTTAACTCCTATATTTTTTTAAGAGCTTGCCATCTTTCTAATCTTTCTCCATCCTCTAGCCCCCTAGTCTCTTCAACTTTATCCCACCATTTAGCTTGGTTGATCAAAGAACAACGAGATTTTTCAATTTGACCAAACTCCTCTTTGTTCCAAGCTTTAATTTTATACTTCAAACATTGGAGCTTCTTGAAAAGCTTGAATCCTGCAAAACCATTAACCTAAGATTGAGACCACCAAAGACGAGTGTTGGCTAAAAACGATTTGGAAAGGAGCCAACAATTTTCAAAACGAAATGGTTTGGGACCCCAATCAACATCCTTAGAGGTAATCAAAATAGGCCAATGATCTGAGAATTGTCAGGCTCATGTAAATCTATATAATGTCCCAACATGCCTATAACTCCTTGGGTGCTTATGGGTCGGGGCAACCCACTTTAGTTTGGGCTTTGATATATAATTAGGGCTCATTTAGTAATTGAGCCGATATTGGATTTAGTGATAGAAAGCCCAAAGCCCGACCTGGCCTGGGCCACGTAAGGAATGCATGTAATTTAATTTAATTTAATTAGTCCAAACAATTACTCAAATGCCCACAAAAGTGCTAAAAAGCCCGCTTTGGCCTACCCCGATTGATTAAATGGGCGAAATCGGGCCTGACTTTTATGGTCTGTGTCGGGCTTGGGCTGGACGTGTGGCAGTGTTTCTATAGTCGAGCTGGGCCTAGATATGCCTTAGCCCGGCCCGGCCCATGAACACCCCTTGATAGAAGACGTAAACCCAACAGGAGAATCTGCATTTTCCTTTTTTATTTTATTACTTTCCATATCCCCAAAACCAGTATAACTTGCAACTATAATAAGTTTTTAAAGTGAAATGACACTTTTGTCCATCTCTTTATCCCTATATGTATGATTTTAAGAGATAATTAGCGAAAGGTCCGTCATATAGGACTTGTAATGCCTCCAGTCCATCAACTTTTCCTCAAAGGCCTGTAGTCCATGCAGCTTGGATACATTTCGGTGAGAGGTCCTTAGACACGTCAGCTCACAGAGAGAGGTCCCTAGACATGTCACTTCATAAATTTTAATGACTGATTGCCTTTTCCACTGATTAGGCATAAAATTTTAAATTTTGAAATTTTATATGTTCCATTCTCCCTCTTCTTCTTCTTCTTCAATCCATCCCGGAGAAGACAGTGAAGAGGATCCGACCTGGCAAGTGCTGGGCTCGTTGCTTGTAGCAGAAAGATGGAAGGGTGATTCTGGTTTCCTATTATAGAACCGAACAGATCGGAGAAGACGATATAGAACCTGGGTTTGTGACCTGGGTGAAGGCCGATTTTGCCACCGTTGATGGAGAAGACAGCCCGGAGTTTTTGGAGAAGACAGCCTGGAACCTGGGTTCATGACCCATTGATAGAGAAGAGATGTCGCGCCATGCCATCGCAATTCCTATATGGCTACAGAGGAGTTGGTTTACACCGACTTGGACTCTTGATGGTTCTGGTTGATATCAGAGAAGACAGTGAAGAGGATCCGGCCTGCAAGTGCTGGACTCGTTGCTTGCAGCAGAAAGATGAAAGGGTGATTCTGGTTTCCTATTACAGAACCGAACAGATCGGAGAAGACGATCTGGAACCTGGGTTCATGACCCGAGTGAAGGCCGATTTTGCCACCGTTGATGGAGAAGACAGCCCGGAGTTTTTGGAGAAGACAGTCGGAACCTGGGTTCGTGACCCGTTGATAGAGAAGACAGGCCACGCCATGCCATCGCCGGAATCAAGGAAGAAGGCGAACGGAAGACGGCTTTTGTGTTTTTGATTCCAGAATGAAGAAGAAGAAGAAAGTGGGCATGGGCTTTGTAGCAGTTTCGGATTGGTTCCAGGTTAGGTTCAACCTGGCCCGTTCCAGAAGTCCATCCCCATTCCAGTAAAAGTCAAATTTAATTGAGTTTTATATTTTTTCTGTCAAATTTATTTGAGTTTTTGACAAATCTATGAGTTTTTGGGTATTTATCTGACTTCTGGAACAAATTTATTTGAGTTCTGGATAAATTTATCTGAGTTTTGAATAAATCTTTTTGAGTTTTTGGCTATTTATCTGACTTCTAGAACAAATTTATCTTAGTTCTGGACAAATCTATCCAAGTTTTTGGACTATTTATCTGAGTTCTGGAACAAATCTATCTGAGTTATAAACAAATATATCTAAGTTTTTGGCAAATTTATTTGATTTTTTGAAAAATAGGTGAATTTCTGACAAATTTATCTCCATTTTAAAAAAATTTAACTGAGTTTTTGAATGAATCTTTCTATGTTTTTGGAAAATTTATTTGTATTTTCTTAGATTTATTTGTGTTTTTAAAATTTATTTGTATTTTTTGAAATAAATTTAACTGAGTTTTTTACAAAAAGACTTGACTTTTTTGCCACATTGTTCGCTAATTTGAAAATTTGGATTATCTTAGTTTTGACAAATGTATTTGCGTTTTTTTAAAGTTATTTGTGTTTTTTTAATTTTATTTATGTCTGTTGAAATTTATTTGAGTCTTTTGAAATTTATTTATATTTTTTGAAATTTATTTGTGTATTTTTAAATTTATCTACTTTCTTTTGAAATTTATTGCGTTTTTTTGATTTATTTGTGTGTTTCTAGAATTTATTTGAAAATCTCATTAATGAGATTCCATTAATCGTGGCCCATTAAATGGCAGTTGACTATTATTAGTGGGATATCCCACTAATCATGGGATATGATTTAAAGAAAGGGTAAATTAGACATATCAGGTTGAGAATTTGTTAGATGACCTTTTGCTTGATTACTTTTTTTTGTGGACTGTTCGCAATAAAATCATACTTTGAGGGACCTCTCACCGAATCCCCCTAATTTTAAAATGTTAGACTTATTTTCCTCTAAGATTGTAACATTTCGGTTACTATAGTACATTTAATGAAGAATAACCCTATATAAATCCATTTTAGTGAATGTAGAGCTCATCTTATTAAACCCAAATCAATCATAATGACAATCATACTTATAATTGGTTATGATTGGTCTAATATATACATAGCCCGCTACTAGATTGATGAAAGTTTTAAAATATATGATTAGACTTTATATGTGTTGACACCAAAAATGTCACTATGTCCCTTCAACACCAAAAGCTACATGGAGCCACATCCTGCCGTAAATAAGAAGGCGCCACTTCAAGCACCAGATCTTGTCAGAATCAAACAAAAACTGCAAGATCCTTCAAAGAAGCCAAAAGAGGGGTACACATGAAGTTTCGGGCCATTTCGACGTCATTTGGCCTAACTTCACTCCTCCGACGGCCAGACAGGAGCTCCTGGCAGCGACAGTGTCGAAGACTTCAAAACTTCGATCAGAGCCTATGGATGGTCTCAAAATACCTCCAAAAGGCCCCATGCCAAATTTCAAGTCAAACGGACAACGTTTGACCCTTCATCAACTCTCGGGAAGCAAAAACAGGCCTACCTGCGGCGGAGCACCCCGGAATCATGGCATCCAAATTGGAGCTAATGGATCATCTCAAAATGACTCCAATAGGTCCCCTGTCAAGTTTTAGGTCAAACGGACATCGTTTAGCCTAGTTTTAAAGCTCGGCATTTTCCTCGAGGTGAAATCAAGGCAAGCATTTGCGGGACCCCAAAAGGCTTCAAACCTCAAACCAAAGCCCATGGTTGGTCTTACTTACTACTCAGGAGGCTCCCTGTCAAATTTCAGGTCAATCGGACATCGGTTGACCAAAAGTCAAAGCTCGGCATTTCTCTCATGGCGAAATTAAGGCAAGCATTTGCGGTACCCCGAACGGCTTCAAAACTCAAACCAAAGCCTATGGTTGGTCCTATCTACTGTTCAAGAAGCTCCACGTCAAATTTCAGGTCATTCCGACATCGTTTGACCTAGTTTCAATGCTTGACAAAAAATCGGCAATTCCGCGCAACAAAGTGTTTGGCTTTCCAGAAAAATAGGAAACTTTGTGCTCCGATTTGCATGGCTTCTCGTCGGGTTTTCTTCAAGAGAATCAGGCCAATAAATGAGGGGAAATGTCAGGAAAAATACAGAAGAAAAAAGAATGAAAAAAGATCGAAAAACGGCGAAGAAAAGGCGACCGAACGGCGGCCGAAAAATGGGCCCAAGGCCCATGGTCGCCGGTGACCTTGGCCCATGGTCGCCGGCGACCATGGCCCAAGGTCGCCGGCCCCATGGTCGCCGGCGACCATGGAGTTCCGGCGACTCGAAAATCACCGGAAGACCCCTTTTTCGGGTCCTTTTCGCGTTTCGAGTTGATTGGCCCCTGTGATTTTTCCAAAATCTGATTTTTCGTGCATGAAATCCGTTGATCTTCGTCAACATCACGGATTCGCCGCCAAAATCTTTGGATGATCATTAGATGCCTCGAAGTCGCCAACCGGCCGACAAAGAAAGCACACTTTCCGCCCGCCCGATCGTGAAATCGACAGGACAGATGTTGCCGGCACGTTGACATTAATCAATGTCTGAAATTGCATCGCCATCCGACATCAAACAACATGTGGATCCATCGACGGTCATCGCAAGAAGAATTCCAAAAGACGTGGCGCGGCCCGCAATTCTTCAAGCGACTTGGCGACCAATTAATGAGGTTAAATGACCCATTTTATGACAAGTTAATGCGGTCATTAACTCATTATTTTGGACGGTCCAATCAAAAGCAAGCGAATGAGAGTTACAAGTCAAAGGATTTATGGCATTAAAGCCATGAAACTCCTCCTATGATGGGGATTAAAGACAATTAAAAGCTCATTATTCTCCATCGGCCAATCAGATTCAAGGAAAAAGGAGTTACAAAACAAATAATTTAAAACTTGTAACTCCTCCCATTATGAGCATTAATGCATTCAATGCTCATAAACCCTCCTAAATTGCTACCAAAGGCCTATAAATAGGAGGGCATTCCAAAGGGAAAAACCTGGAAAAAAATCCAGAAAAATCGTCAGAGAAATTCACTCGAAGTCCAAAGAATTGCCCGGAAAATCTAGAACTCCTGCAACTCTGCTGCAAGACCACCAAAAGGTGATTGAAGCACCCTTGGGGGGCCACCCCCCCAAGGACCTCCCTTCTTCTACCAACGTGGCTTTTCAGCCCGTTTGCTTAGCTTTTTATCGGATATAAGACCTTCTCTTGGTCTTTGTCCTTTAAAAATCTGAGGTTAAAAAGCCAAGCCAAGGATCCAAGAATCATGTTCTCATCTGCATGGACGACGGAGGAGCCTATACATGACTCGCAACCGTCGATCTGAACGTGTCCCCACAATCGAATGAGAAGTCAGATTCCTTTTCTTGATTTCTATTGTACTTTATTTTTCTTTTAGAGACAAAAATCACAACTCTTGTCTTTCATAATGGATAAGACTTGTAAATCGCCTTTCACGGCAACAAATGAAATCGCCTTTTACGGCATATAAAAAAAAACCCTTTTGTCTCTTTTCTTAAAATATGTGTGCAATGGGAAACTAGAAAAAGTTTCATTTCCCCTTTCTACTTGTGAAGGTGGATCTTCGGATCACCGTTTCTAAATTCCAAGTAGAAAAGTGAAATTGGCATACCCGTACAAAAAGAAAGAAAGATGTTGATACCCTTTACTTTTTCTCTCCTCCCCTCCGCCGTACCCCGAAAGACCCGGGGCGGAGGCAGCGGGAGAGAGGGAAGAATCGGGTCCATCAATATGTATGATAGAGTTATTAAGAAATAGAAAGGATTGTGGCTAGAAAAAGAAAAGCGCTTATATAAATAGTGATATACTCATTTATATTTAATGGATGAAAAGGAAATTTTGTCATTTCTATAAAAAAATCAATGTAAATCTCATGGCTGTTGCTCATTCTCATAATTCTGAGGATGCAAAAGGTATTAAAATGGAAAAAAAAAAAAGATCTATTTACAAATACTAAAATCACAATTACCTCTTTACAAACCCTAAAAGCCCTAGGGGTTATATAAAAACAATCTTAAAAAAAAGTTTAGTTATGGCTTTTTATTTATTTAACTTTTTTTCTTTTTCCTAAGATGGGCAGTGGCACGGTACACGTGAGACTACATTTTTAACAACTCCGACGTATTGTGTTTATTTGATTATTGAGAATTTTTGAATCTAAATCATACATTCAAGTCAATCAAGAAGATTTACCAAAACAAAAGGGTTAATCAAGAATTAAAAAAAGGACATTCGGCGACAGGTCCCTGAACATTTCACTTTCTGGCCTTAGTTCCACAATCTTTTTTAAGAGTGTGGTAGGTCTTTCATCCAAGTTTGAAAACCTAAAATGTCCAAGTTAACATTTCTTTAAAAGTTCTTATTTGTTTAAAGATAAATCATATCACATGATTAGTGAGATATGCCATTAATAATGGTCAACTACCATTTAATTGGCCACTATTAATGAAAATCCCACTAATGAGATTTTCAAATAAATTAAAAAAACACAAATAAATTTTAAGAAACGCAAATAAATTTCAAAAGAATGCAAATAAATTTCAAAAGATGCAGATAAATTTCAAAAGAACGCAGATAAATTTAAAAAAAAAACCCAAATAAATTTCAAAAGATTCAAATAAATTTAAAAAATGTAAATAAATTTTAAAAGGCGCAAAGTTTAAAAAAAAAAACGTAGATAAATATAAAAAAACTCAGATAAATTTGACAAAAAACCTCAGATAAATTTAACAGAAACTCAAATATATTTGACAAAAACTTAGATAAATTGCACAAAAACTAAATAAATTTCAATAAAACTCAAATAGATTTGTTAAAAACGATATAACAGCCCTACTGACTTCCTTCTCTCGCGATGGCGCAGCACTCTCAACTGCGTTTGGCAACGATCGGAAAACTGCAGTGGCAGTAACAACGAGACCGACAGCCTTCTCCGGCAATGGCAAGTCGCAGAGTCGGCAACGACGCGTTGCTTCTGTGACCAGAGAATCACGTTCTCTGTAAAAGAAAAGTCTGAGACTTTTCAACCAAGTAAAAACCTCTATTTTAATAAGTGTGCCTACCCATGTGTTTTTCCAGCAGGCGTGGAAAGGAACGCCACCATCCGCATACGATCCCGATCTCTATGAGATTTTAGAGCGGTGCTACATGTCCCGGGACAAAACCCGGGACATGTAGCCTTTTTCGAGATTTTAATGGGACAGGCTACAATGAGACAATCCATTCCAAACCTGTCCCTCCACATGACGGATTTGCCTTGTAAACTTAAATTAGAACCCATGGTCCCACACCCGTCGAGACCTATCCCACTTGTAGGGCTATCAACAAGAGCAGATCTATGCAGTGGCCCACCTTTTGATCTTTGTCACTCCGGGAAGATGGATCCGTGCTTGATTCGCCTCGGCCCAACCTCTTAATGGAGCAAATGAGGGAGAACCTTGCCCTATGAATGAGAGAGAACCTTACCCCATGAATGATGGGGAATGGAAGATATGAGATTTTAAAATTCAAAATTTTATTTCTAAATAGTTGAAATGGCAAATCGGTCATGAAAATATCTAATGTAGCGTATCTGGGGACTTCTTGTCAAAATATGTCGAGTGCTATGCCTTAGAGAAAAAGTTGTTGGATCGGAGGATTTACAAATCCGTGGTGAAAGACTTTTGGCTAATTTTCCCTAAAAAAATAAGAGAAAAACTACATAAAAAAGGGCCTTTGATGGCAACTAACCTAAAAACATGCCACTGGTCAATATTGCACGGAAGTGGTTCCCTGTTACCACTTCCACTTTTTAATTAAAGATTTAAACGTGTGACGACGTCGTCGCTTAATATCCTATACAAATCGCCTGAAACCCCATTTTCCCCTTCTTCCTCTCATTGTTTTCTCCCTTTCTCTGGCTATTTCCTTTCCTCTTTCTTCAAAAGATTCTTATATTGATGATTTAGCCACCTAAAATTAATCATATAACAAAGATAATGAAATGAATAAACTATATATCAAAACTCTATTGAACTTTTTTTGAAATGTAAATATGAAACTCGGGCTCTATAGTAGATAACGTATGAAAGCATGTCAAACTGTGCTGTAACTACCTCGTTAATGGAGATCAACAACCTCTACAAAGAATATTCAATGTTTGGGGAGAGTTTTATTCTGATTCATTTTGGTAAAGAAAATCAACAATTACAGATGATGAAGGTTGGAGAAAATACAAATTTGACGAATTAGAGACGACGTCGTCGTTAAGCCTTTATATTAAATGACGGAAAAAGTCTAAATGGACCGATTCTTGGGATCGGTCTCTAGACCGATCCCAAGGTTTGCATCCAAATATTTCGATCCCAAGAATCGATCCATGTAACAGGGCTCTAAATGACGACGTCGTTATATATTTAAATCTTTAATATAAAAAAAAAATAAAAAAAAAAAGCCGTTACAGTTAATCACTACCGTACAACATTCACAAGTGGCAAGTTTTTGCGGTTGTTGCCGTCCGCTATTTTTTTTTTTTTTTATAGTTTTCTCAAAAAATAATCGTGCATTCAAGTGTTTTAGAAAATACCATCAATGTTAGGATAGTGACAGCTTGTCAGTGGATCCGTGTCTCTACTACTGCCACGCGGCATGTAAACGGCCATAATTCTGGCCTCTCGTCCACCTTCCTCCTCAATCTCTAGGAAAGGGTCTTCTTGTATCTGCATTTCCATTTCTATTTACAACTCGGCCATTATCAAGAGTGTCAGTGGCACAAGGTATGGGATCTGAAAAATAAATAAAAAGAATTTGAAAAATGCATTTTCTCACCATCCAGTCTCCAATCTTCTCTACCTTGCAAAAATTCATTTCGGTATTTCTTGTTCTCCAATTCCTTCTACAAATTGTGGGTCTTCTATATCTTGCGTAAATTCATCTGTTTTTCTTATTCTTCAATTCTTTCTACATTTTCTGGGTCCATTTATCTTGATTAAATTCATCTGGGTTTTCTTGTTCTTGAATTCCTTCAACTGATTCTTTTTTTTTTTTTTTCCTATCTTCCATAAATTCATTTGGGCTTGCTTGTTTAGATGCTCTCCTTTTCACCTGAATCCCTTCTACAATTTCTGAGTTTTCTCATCCTGCAAAAATCCCATCTGGCTTTTCTTGTCTCATTTTGCTCGAACACCTTCTAAAATTTCTGGGTCTTCTCAATCTTTCTTATATTCATCTGGGTTTTTTTTTTTTTGGATGTTGTAGAGAAGGGGATGGATCCTTGGAGAGAGCAGGAAGAGAAGGAATCCATTGACACTAAACGGTCTGAACGACTCTGGAATAACATAATCCCACACATTCTCAAGCTGTAAGTCTATTTCATTTTTACCTTAACAAAAAAAGAAAAAGTCTATTCCATGTTGTAATTCTTCCATGATCAGTCGGCTTTGGTTGGTTGAATTCACTTATATTAAATTTTGAGAGGATTGCTTATTGTGATTGTAGCTTAATCTCAATCGGTCATAGTTTTGGACTCTAAACTAAAGCGTCAGTCGAATTAGAATGTGAGTGTCACCCGGCCATATAACTTTGTCAAATCCGTGCCAGTGCTGTGTCTGCATGTTTAAAATGGCGGTGTTGGTCGTAGCATGTGCCGGCCTCAAAAATCGACATGGTATCGGTATGGGCGCGCGGTCTGTCACGCCGGGACGACGTGAATCTTTTTAGTCCAAAACATTTTGCAAAAATATCTAAAAATCCATAATATTATAAATATTGAGTAACAATATTTTTCTTTCCGTTAATAACAACTATAAATCAAATTATCGGTCCCCTGGGCCGCGACATCCCGTATCGCCGGCTTATCTGAAATTGTACAAATTTTGTTTAGAAATTAAATAGATTTAGATGTACATACAAGAATAAGTTGGAATGTCACAAATGTTATAAAATACAACCATAATTATGACTTATGAGCTATCTATGAGTGTGAATTTTAAGAAAATAAAGCTTGTTTGTATACAGTATACACATCAGCCAGCACTCAATTATCAAGCAAGTTGTGAATTTCAAGGACATGCAGTCATCGTTTTTAAGCTAGTTCTAAACAAATCTTCAAAAAAAATTGAAAAATACAACATACTGACATTGGTAGAGTCGTATGTGATTTTTTTGGACCAAATCTGAAAAAAAATAAGTGCTTTTGATGGCTTTGAAGGTGTTGGAAGTGAAATAGTAGGAAGAAGAACTGCTGGAAGCCTGAAAATGCGTTTGGAAGAGGGTGAAATAGAGAAGAAGATGAGAAAAGAGAAAAAAGGGGGTTTTATCAGTCGACCGATAATTTCAGTATATCGGTTAAGACCGATAATTTGATGACCCAACTGATATTTACCGATAACTTGGGGATATTTTGGCATCCCGGTACTAAGACCGAGACACATCTATTTATCGTTTCGGTAATGGCCTATACTGGTTCATGTCGGCCGGGATTTTAAACAATGTAAGTTGGTCTCATTTGACCGGCTGAACTCTGTAGCCTACTGAGTTTACTGGGTGAGTCTGAGCAAGTCAGTATGAGTTTTTGATCTGGATGGTTTTTCCACGTGCATAGGCCAGCACTCAACAGCTATTAAAATCAAGCTTACGTATCTATTTCGACGTGCCCACAACCTCTACAACCGAAAGATTCTTTGGTTTCGTTCCTTCGAAATAGACCAAACAAAAACCCGGGAAGTGTAGTCTAGCCAACGTCTGGTCCCTTATCTTGGTTTGGTCTCAGTTTCTATCAAGGAGTTGAAGTTGGTCTATAGAGGCTGATCTTTCAAGAGATAACCCAGACTTCGAGATTATGTAATCCCAAATCCTGTGTCCAAAAACACATTCAGTAAATAGTTAAGTACTGGATTCAGATATGCAATTAAATAGGTGATAGGACACACGTAGTGTCAATAATGATCACTCTGGAAGATGGGGCCTCTCTTGTTTTCAGCCTATCATGCATGGCCATTCAAGCACTCATTCAAATGCTTATTGATCCTGCCTTTAAACCAAATGATTTTACCCAGGAGCTAAATTATCTCTCTCTAGGAGGAGCAGTGACTCTCATCAGGTCAGTGCTTTCTAATTTACCAGTATATCATGTGTCCATTTTTAAATGCCCAATCTCGGTTGTAAACCAAGTTGAAAAGCTGCAGCGGGATTTTTTGTGGTGTGGTAGAAATTTGGAGAAGAAGTTTCACTTGTTAGATTGTGGTACAGCCGAGCTCTGCCCTGTGTTTTTCCCCTTCCTGTCTTGCAATTGACAAAGTGCAGAGAAAGAACACAATTTTCTGGTTGCTTCGAGGGAACCAAGACCTCCAATGTAATACAAGCTTTTGGTAAAAGAATAACTGCCCATTTTATTAATGAGAAACTCTTTTAAATAGAGTCCATTACAACGGTTCTTTCCTAAGGAATAAGAATACTCCAATAAAGCAGGAACACATCTAACAATCCTAGACCAATTCAAACTGAGCTGAAACTAGAGAAAATTTCTCAATAGAAATGTAACAAAACAGGGTGACAGAAGCAACTTTTATCCTAATAACTAGGGAACCAACAGACCCTTAAATTTCGCCCTCCTTCTCAAGGGTGATATCTGGAAATTACGCCTTAATTAACACTCGATCCTTCCAAGTGGCATCTGCTGCAAGGATGAAAATAGCGGTAGCGGCGGGCGTAGCGGCCTGCCGCCAAAACGCTACGTAGCGGGCGATACGTAGCGTAGCGGCGATACGTAGCGGCGTAGCGGTGCGATTTGGAAAAATCGTCAAAAAAATATAAAAAAATTCTAGAATATCTAGAATATTGGAAAATGAGAGAAAATGTATTTTTTTTGCAAAAGTAACTAAGGTAAGGGGGCGTAGCGGTCCCCTCACTGTATAAGGTCCTGTATCGCTGTCTAAATAGAAAATAATAGTAATGATCATTTTTTTCACATGTGTTCATGTTCCTTAGTTATGCTAACTTAGAAACTAATGAAATGCTTATAAAAGAAAAAACTATGTCATGAAGTCAAGACTTAAGAGTACCTAGAGAAAAAAATACATCTACCAAAGGGGGTGTCTAATAGGATGTACTTAGAGAAGAATCATTGAGAATAACTCTTTGTATCGACTGTAATTCGGCAAGATAATGTGTTTTTTGGTGTTCTTTTAAACATAAAAGAGTAGAAGAGTTGTGTAGAAATGTTATTTGGAGAGAAGAAAAAAAAAAGAGTCTTATTATGGATTTTAAAAAAATTTGAAAAGTAGGAATTTTCTCACCCCGTAGCGGACCGTAGCGGCCCCGTAGCGGCCGTAGCGGACGTAGCGGCAGCTACGGGTGCGGCGGCCGATAAATTGGCCGTAGCGTAGCGGTAGCTGCCGCTACGGCCGATATAGCGGCCGCTACGCTACGTAGCGGCCGCTATTTTCATCCATGATCTGCTGGGGACAAACCCTGCCAATGAATCAGAACCTCATGTTTTTTCTTGCGAATCCGGCAATCAAGAACAGCCTGTGGTTCTGGAATTACTCTCTCCTCATCAAGGCTCACAATAGGAAGTCGCTTTTGCATAGTGACATATCTCCAATTTTCTTTTTGATGAGGGAAACATGGAACATTCCCGTATGCGTGAACCAACTAGCAAATCCAACTTATAAGCCGCCGCTCCAATTCTCTGCAGAACCTTGAAAGGACCATTATACCTTGCTGCCAACTTATTGTTCTTCCGCATGGACATATAGAGTTGCCTATATGGCTGCAACTTTAAGTAAACTACATCACCAAGTACAAATTCCCTTTCCTTGTGCTTGGAGTCATAAATCCGCTTCATCCTCGCATGTGCATCTCTGATTTTTTCTTGGATTTCTTTGATAATGGCATCTCTTTCCATCAATTCCTGTTCCACAGCTGCAACTTTAGCTGTTTCTGGAACATAAATTAAGAGAGGAGGAGGAGGTCGTCCATAAACTACCTCAAATTGGGTTCGGCCTATGGTTGCATGCCAACTGGTATTGTAACAGAACTCTGCCCAGGTTAACCATTTAGCCCAATTCTCAGGCTGAGAACTCGTTAAGCACCTGAGGTAAATTTTGACTGTTTGATTAACAACCTCACTTTGTCCATCCGCTTGGGGGTGATAGCTTGAGCTGAAGTTGAAATTGGTACCATTTAACTGAAATAACTCTCTCCAAAATGGACTTGTGAAAGCTGGGTCTCTATCGCACAATAGAATGAGGCATTCCATGTAACCGAAAGATCGAAGAAAACTCTAGCAGCCCCAACAGCAGTGTATGGATGAGAGATTGCAATGAAATGTGCATACTTCGATAACTGGTCCACCACAACGAAAATAGTGGATTTACCATTAGAGGTAACCCGTCAATGAAATCCATTGCAATATCTTCCCATATACTATTTGGTATAGGAAGTGGTTGTAGGAGGCCAGCTGGTGCCAGTGGTTCTACCGTATGCCGTTGGCAAGTGTCACAGCTCCTAATGAACTCCTGGATACTCTTCCTCATTCCCTTCCAGTAGAAGTTAGACCGAATTCTATGGAAGGTTTTATGGAACCCTTCATGCGTGCTGCCGTGAAATTGCCGAATGATGTCTTCAAAGAGATGAGAATCCTCCGCTAGATAAATTTTATCTTTGAAAAATAAGACATTATCTTGTATTTTCCACGGACCCACAGCTTCACCTTCCTTAGCTAAACGCACCAGCCGTTGGAGAGTTGGTTTTCTCTTGATTTCCTCCTTGATTGCTTCCACCCAATCAGGTAATGGCCTTGAGATGGCACAATTCTCCCCAACACCATCTCCCTTGTCTTCCCTCCTAGAAAGAGCATCCGCAACTGTATTTGCCTTTCCTTTTTCGCATTCCACCACAAAATCGAAGCCCATTATTTGTAAAGCCACCTTTGTTATGATCTTTTGAGCCCACAATTTTTTAAGGCTTTGATTGTCTGTGCGTACGATAAACCTTCTTCCAAGCAGATAGGGTTGCCATTTTTGGATTGCCAAGACAAGAGCTATGATTTCTTTCTCATAAGTGGACGACAATAGGTGCTTTCCTTGAAGTGCATGGGATTGGTCTCTCTTGCATCAAAACAGCCCCTATCCCTGATCCAGAAGCATCACACTCAATGACGAATTCCCTTGAGAAGTCAGGTAAGGCTAAGACCAGTGCTTGTGTCAAGGCACTTTTGAGTTTCTCAAATCCTCTGATGCTGGGGTCCATTTAAAGGCATCTTTCTTTAACATCTTTGTGAGAAGTCCGACTATGTTACCATAGTTTTGAATGAACTTATGGTAATAGATGGTGAGGCCAAGAATCCACGTAAAGCCCTCGGCGACTGGGGCTTAGGCCATCCTAGCATTGCTTCAATTTTTTTTGGATCTACAGCCACACCTTTACTAGAGATTACATGGCCTAGGTAACTTCCCTTTGGTCAAACTGACATTTCTCTAGCTTAACATACAACTGGTGAAATTTTAAAACGTGAAAATACAACCTCTAAATGGATCATGTGTTCAGCCCTTGTTTTTCTTTATACTAAAATGTCATCAAAGAAAACTAGAACAGATTTTCTCAAGTAATCTTTGAATACCTCATTCATAAGGGACTGGGTTATTGAAGGGGCATTAGTGAGGCCGAATGGCATTACAAGTAACTCATAGTGACCTTGGTGAGCTCTAAAAGTAGTCTTCTCCACATCACTGGGGTGCACCCTATTATGTAGGTAACCAGAACGAAGATACATCTTGGAAAAGAAATGTGCGCCGTTTAACTCATCCAAGAGCTCGTCGATCACAGGGATTGGAAACTTTTCTTTGATTGTGATTCGATTTAGAGCTTGATAGTCGATACACATTCACCAAGTACCGTCGTGCTTTTTAACCAAATAACAGGAGAAGAGTAGGGGCTGTTACTTGGTTGTATCACACCGGAGGACAGCATCTCAGCCACTGGCCTCTCTATCTCTGTTTTCTAGAAGTGAGGATACCGGTATGGTTTGATGGTCACAGGACCATGACCGGGCTGCAATGGTATCTTGTGGTCATGTGTATCTCAGTACCTCTTTATGCTTTTTAAGGAGCTGGTGCACTTGTGTGGGAACCAAAGGGCTGACAGATCGTGTTTGTGGATGCCTCATGGAAAGCAATTGGAGCAAAACTCCTTCCTTCCTCTTCTTAGCTGCTCGTTGCAGTTAGGGATTGCCAACAATCCTATTTTCTGAATTGTCAATGTTAGGATCTACTGATCCTTAGATAGACTAGGAGAGAAAGCGAAGACCGACCAATAATACCCATAGATGTAAATGCAGCTACAATAGAAGTATTGATCATCTCTTGAATCTGAACAGGTGTCAGGGTTACGCTCTCAGCATGATCTAGCTGTCCAACCTGTGAGTGCTGAGCTTGGAAAGCATTTTGTCCTTGCTTCGGAGGCTGTTCATTTCTTTTAGGTGGTCTCCTTGTGCACTCAGAAATAATGTGGCATGTTCGTTTGCAGTAATTGCAAAATAATTTTTTCCTACAGTTGCTAGCTAGATGCCCATAACCTTTGCATTCATGACATGACCACAAGCAGTGAGAAAAGCAGTCTCTTCAGCTGGAGTAGGAGCAGGGGTTGTAAGAAAAGCCTTGGGTTCAATGATGAGAGAGTGTTGTGACATAAGTCGTATTTCCTCTCGAAGAACCTCTTGCACACAGGTATCAAGGTCGGGGGAGTTTTCCCGACTCATAAGGGCAGCATAAGCTCGCTCAAATTCAGGACACAAATTCATGAGAAATTGACTCATGTGAAGTTCTTCTTGAAGCTTAAGAGCTTGTGGGATAAACTCCGCGAAGACTGATTGTAGAAGCATTTGGTCCCTTTCTGTCCGCAGGGCCAGGAATCCACTATAATATTCTTGTACTGATTTGTCACCTTGACAGTATGTTGCTAACTCTGTGTCTAGTTGAAATTTCCTAGCTTTATTTGGCTGGTGATAATAGTTTCTTCAGATGGTTCCACATATCAGAAGCCTTCTTAAAGGCCTGGAGGGACAGAGAAAGTGATAGATCCACTGAGTTGAGGATCCAGGTCACAACCTTGGCATTGTTTTGGTTCCAAGATGCAAGTGCTTTTTCATCAACTGGTTTGGAACCAGTGCTAGTGCTGCCTTGTTCAATCATGGGTATCGAACTGCCAGGCTGAGGATTGGTTCCATCTAGGTATCCGAATAGTCCTTTGCCTTCCACAAAATTTTTGAGGTGGAAGGACCAACTTATGTAGTTTTTCACATCCAACTTAATTGGAATAATGTCCATCTTGTCCATTATAAACAATCACAGAATGTATGTAAGACACTGCTGAACCAATCGTCACAAAAAGGATGTCTAAAACCAATCGAATCCAAAAAAAAAAAAAAAAGAAAATACAAGCTTGGGCAACCTGTAATTTTGATTCTGGATGAGGGTAAAAACTAGAAAGGAGTGATGATCCAATTTATCCAAGGGAGCTACTATTGGCACACAAGAAATCTCCCTTCCCACATACATTTAAAAATAAAAAATAAAAAAACCCTATAAAGTTACATTTTTTCCCACCCTCCTCTTTTCTCTCCCTCCACCTCCAACACTGCCCTGCACAAGCGGTGGCCACCGGCTCCAGCCCCGGACGGCGGCGGATCCCTCTCCTCCGCTCCTCTCTCTTCCCTCCCTCTCCATCTCCCTCTCCGACTGTTTTCTCTCTCCCTTCCCTCCGCTCCATCTGCCTGCACCAACCTCCTCCAACTCCGCCTCTCCGCCTCCGCCACCCTTCCCGTCCAGTCCGTCTCCCTCTCTGGCGGCCACCTCCTCCTCACCGCCACCACCCATCACCTTGTCTCCACCCTCTCCCACCCCCTGGTCTGCCACCCCATCTCCAACCAGTGGTGCATCGGCCCTCCAATCCCCACCCCGAGCCGATGTTGCGCAGTTGGGTCGGTAGGAGGGGCCATGTACATGACGAGCGGGGTGGGGGCCAAGTACAATGTGACGGTTGCGCGGAGAGTGGAGCGGTGGGTGCTGGAGAAGATGGGGTGGGAAGGGGAGTGGGAGAAGGTGGTGGGGATGAGGGACGGGAGGTTCAGCTGGGAGGCAGTGGAGGCAGTGGGGCTGAGGGGAAAGCTTTGTATGGTGAATGTGAAGAGGGATGCGGCGAAGGAAGGGGCGGTCTAGCTACGACGTCGCCAAGGACGAGTGGGAGGAGATGCCAGAGGGGATGCTGGCAGGATGGAAGGGGCCGGCGGTGGCGTTGGATGAGAGGGTCATGTACGCAGTGTTGGAGGAGGAGACTGGTTTTGGGGTGCTGATGGTTTATGATCCTGATGAGGGGGATGAGTGGGGAGGGAAAGGAGGAGAGAGATCTGCCGCCGTCTCTGGCCGAGCTGGTGCAGGGCGCCGCCGGAGGTGGGGAGCGCCAGTGTGTGTGATGGGGGGGGGGAGAGAGAGAGAGAGAGAGGAGGAGGGTGGGCAAAAATGTAACTTCATAGGGTTTTTTTTTTTATTTTTTTTAAATGTGTGTGGGAAAAGGGAGATTCCTTGTGTGCCAATAGTAGCTCCCTTAATCCAACTTCCAGGTTATCTTTCACTTGTATTTGTGCATCTACTACTGAAATTTGAAGAAGATCCAACGGATAATGAAGGAGAAATCAGCAATTGATTGAAACAGTTCTGGAAAATTGTTGATATAGAGAAGGAGATGAAATCTGACCGTTTTTGATGTAAGAGAAAAATCCAGAAAAAATAACTCCTTAACTCGAGAAAAACTGGCGACCTGGATGGTGGAGTCAGTTTGATGTATCGATCAATATAGGTGAGGTCCACATTTTGATCGTACGACCTGAGTTGCTTCGGATCAGGGTAGATATGCTGAAACTTTTCTTTTTGTGAGATTGCTGATGAAATCCTACTGCTGGAGATGGAGATGGAGATTTCCTACTTGTATGCTTTTCTCTTTCAGGAGGACAAGAGTTTTGAGAGCATTCAGAAATCTTCCACAACACAGTCGAGTGACTGTTCGTCTGAGAGGAGACAACAAGCAATCTTCCTGGACTCTTATACCATGTTAGGATCTACTGATCCTTAGATAGACTAGTAAACAAGAGAGAAAGAGAAGATAGAGAGCAATCTGAATAATTCGTCGTCTTACCTAAAGATGGGAATCGACTGGTATATTAATATGCAACTGGTTGCCTAGTTTAAGGCTGTGTTTACAATGTAATTACAATGACTGAAACAAAAATGGAATATACAGATTTTACAATTAGCCATATACAGAATGTCCATAAGTGACCATATTGACTAAATCCATCCGGATCCCCCACGTGGGATAAAAGTCTCCATGGGCCTATTTGAGTTGGGCTTTATCCTGCTGGATTGTATCTCTTCAGTTCCTCCCCGTAGAGTCACTTCCCTTCCTCCCAAATTAAACTTCATTTGCAATTTGGAAAAACCCCACACAATGGGTCCTAAAGTTCTTAACCAATGAGCCCACAAAACAATGTCATAACCCTCAAGTGGCAGTAAATAAAAATCTACAATTACAGGGACCCCTTGTAGAGTTCACCGAGTATTAACACACTTACCTGGGCTACTCAAATCTCTTACCTGAGGCCACCATGACATCCAATTGCCCATTTGAGGTTGGCTGCAACCCTACTCTTCTCGCCAACCGTTCACACACAAAGTTGTGTGTGCTCCCAAAATTGATGAGCACCATCACTTATGTCCGAGACTTCCTGTCACTCGCATGGTTTCCGGTGCACGAGTTCCAGCAATGGCGTGCAAGGAGACTTCAGGCATGTCTTCTTTTGCTTCATCGGCTGCTGCTTCAATTTCCATCTCCACATCATCGTTGCTCTCTTCTAAGCTTGCTTGTATCAAGAACAGCTTCTTACAGTGATGGCCTGAGAAAAATTTCTCGTTGCATTTAAAACAGAGTCCCTTTCTTCTTCTCTTATTCAATTTTTCAGTGGTCATTTTTTTTATTGGCATTGTAGGGGGCCTTGCGGATACCACATTGCAAGATTGAAAGTTGACCTTTGGAGCTGGTGGGGTGGTCTTTCAGTGAGAATTGTCCTTTGCTTCATACAAAAGAGATAACCCAATGGCAATGGGTGATTTCATACTAGTGGGTCTATTGGCTTGTATATTGGTGCGAATGAAATCGTGTATTCCACTGATGAAACAACTCACCTGTCTTGCTTGGGGTAGATGCCCAGCCCTGGCAAGCAGTTTCTCAAACTTGGTTTGATACTCTTGCACCGACCCAGTTTCCTGCAACTTGGTAAGTTCTCTGAAGAAATCGATGAACTGGTTCGGACCGTATCGAGAGTGAAGCCAGTCCTTGAAAACTTCCCAAGAGATGGGGACCAGTAAACCACCTCTTGTTTCAGTAGCTGGTACCATAACTGTGTGTCACCCTCTAAATGGAAGGATGCCAAGGAGACACGATCATCTGCCGGGGTCTCATGTAATTGGAAGAATTGCTCGGCCCTACACAACCATTTGGTTGAATCTCCTCCACCATCAAAGTGAGGGAAGTCCAATTTCACTGGTTTAGACAAGTAGGAGTTGGAAGAATTGGCATGCTGGAACCCACCATTGACGCCTTGGCGTCTACCATGTGTAGTAGAATTCTCAGCACTCTCATTAACTATTTGATCCACACGAGCACTTAGTTTTTCGATCATCTCAGTGATCTGGTTCAGGATATTCCTTTGGCTAATTGAGAGCGACTCCATGATTTTCTTGATTTGTCTCCACTCGCTTGTCCATGGCCTGTTACCACTTTGGTATGGCTGAGCTTTGCCCTGTGTTTTTCCCCTAATTGACAGAGTGCAGAGAATGAACACAATTTTCTGGTTGCTTCGAGGGAACCAAGGCCTCTAATGTAATACAAGTTTTTGTTAAAAGAATAGCTTCCCATTTTATTAGTGAGAAACTCTTTTAAATAGAGTCCATTACAACGGTTCTTTCGTAAGGAATAGGAATACTCCAATAAGGCAGGAACACATCTAACAATCCTAGACCAATTCAAACTGAACTGAAACTAGAGAAAACTTCTCAATAGAAGCGCAAAAAAACAGAGTGACAAAAGCCACTTCTATCCTAATAACTAGGGAACCAACAGATACAGATCATGACAGATTGGGCTTCTGTCAGTAAACCCAAAGGGTAAGGAGGTTTTGGAATAAGACCTTTGAGGCTTATGAATCATACCCTCTTAGATAAATGGCTATGGAGATTTGGGGTTTGGGGATGCTTCCGAAGGTCTGTGGAGGAGATTACTAATGGCTAAAAATGGAGAATCGAGGGATGGGTGGGACGGTAGGGGCTGCCTATAAACTTTGGGCCAGATGGTGGGGAATTATTTTGATCAAGGAGAAGTTCTTGGCATACATCAGATATAAACTAGGTTCTGGAGATAAGATACTAATTTGGCATGATACTTGGGTGGGGGATTGCCCTTTGGCAGATTAGTTTCCGGTTATTTTCACGTGTGCTGGGAACAATATATGGAGAAATTGGACTGTGGGTTGTTTGGGGTCCAATTCTAAGGAGGAATCTTACAGTGAAAGAGGAAAATCAGCTTCTGTCCCTTCTCAATAGTCTGAGCGAACCTCATTTAGTGGATGTTGGGGAGGACGCAAGATTTTGGGCAGCTTCTAAAGATGGTTTATTTTCTGTCTCCTCTTTCTTTTCAGTTTTTCAGGGAAGGAGTGCATCAAGTAGCCCTGTGGCAAGTATTTTGGAAGCGAAAAGCCCACCTTAGAGTGGTGATTTTTGGGCGGCTGGCGGTTCGTGGTAAAATTCTCATCGGGGATAGTCTAATAAGATGGAGGAAGGTCATCTTGGTTAATGTTTGCCCATTGTGTCTGTGTTGAGCAGTCGGTGGACCACTTTCTGCTAAACTGCGCCTTTGTGCGGATGGTCTGGAATTCTATGTTTTGATGGTTTGTTTGTAATTGGGTACTCCCGAATTCCATTGTGAAGCTGTTTTTGTCATGGAAGCCTCCTAATGGGACCAAGAGAGGAAAGCAGATGTGGTGTTTCTTTTCTTGCAGTCTTATGTTCCGTTTGGAGGGAAAGAAATGCAAGATGCTTTGAAGGGACTACCATGAGGGCTGATGTTCGTCAACTCAAGTGTAGGTTCGCGATGTAGTAATAATCTGGTGAATCCAGGTCGATCCACAGGGACCAATGTTGATTAAGAAACTTTCTAACTTTAACTTGTCCTAATTTAGAAACTCAATCTAGCCTACATAAGAAAACTAAACAAATTACAAGAAAATCCCTAAAAATTTAAATTGAATAGTTTAAATACAGTCTTTCCAAAAATAAATGAATAAAACATAATCTAATAAAAGAAACATAGGCTAGAAAACCCTAAACTAACTAGAACTTGCAAAAACAACACACTCATCAAAACAACCAATTTAATATAATAAATAAAGTAAATATATAAATATACTTTCCACAGATCAACCTATGCAAAAAAGGTGAATTATGAGGCCCTAAATGCAAACAATGCAAATCTAAGCAAGTTTCTAACTATATGATGCATGCTGTAAAAACTTTAACTATGGAAACTATTGCGCTGCCCCAACTTTGATGGACTGTACGACCTGTCTAGAAGATCTAAACCTAAATCTAATGGCTAATACTCTGATGAGGCATGAACACAACATAAAAAGATTGAAAAAGGACTTAAGACGAAAAAGATATGATCAACTAAAGATGCTTAGTCGAACCAATTATGCTGCTGAAATTTGGTACAACCTTGCTGGGCACCCTTGTTTGTGTCTCTGGTTGACACGGTTCCAGAGGTTATTTTTGGCTGAAATGCTAGGGGTTTCAAAGTTCTATTACTTTAATTTAATTCTGCTAACTTTCAAATAAAAATAACTTCTTTTTCCTCGTTTTTAAATCACGTACTTTTGGAACACAGTCAAACTAAAACTACTGAAACAGTGCAGTTTTTTTAATGTGCAGATTTCCACTATACCATACCAGGTCCGAAAATTAGCATTCTTAATCAGTCACTAATTATTGATTATTCAGCAACAAAAGCCTGTTCTAATTCAATTTCTAATTATGATACATGCACAAAAACACTCTCCAACCATAGACTATGCAAGTAACAAAAATAGAAAGTTTCTACTAAACATGGAAAGATGCAAGTTGTAAAGAATTTGCAATAAAGATAATCAGAATATTAATTGAAAATAAAAACAAAAGGGGTGGAAAAATAAAAAGCTGTAAAATATATGAATCAAGCACTTAGAGCACCACTATTTCCTAAGCATTCAAAATACGGGTAATTTGGCCTCTCCCCCACTCTAAACAGAGATGGGAAAAATTGAAAACTTGATTTTTATGTAAGATATCATTCTCCTTAATTTGCCAAAATCAACATTCCCAAGACTAGTCCTAAGCATGTGATGTATCTATCACAAGAACAACACATCAAAAAACAATAATCAAAGAAAATTCAAGTACCAATTTGGAGAGGTTGATTGCACGCAGAATCAATCAAAGTCCTTCGTTTTATTCCTCGCACTTGAAATTACACGAAATTAAGAACACTACTCTTCCATCATCTTCTAGAATAAAGTTGAACAACTAGTACCGTAGAAGACTAGAAAAAATAGTTATAAAGAAGGGAATATAGAGAAAAAGGGTGGAGAGAGAGAGAGAGAGAGAGAGAGAGAGAGAGAGAGAGAGAGAGAGAGCTCTTCCTAAGGTGATGGACATCCAGCCCCTTGGCTGGTTCCCTTTTATACTTTTTGAAATGTCTTGGTTGGCTAAGAAATGTCCTTGGTATTAGGTCTCTTGTTTCCTTTTGTGTAGAAATTCTTGCTTAGCCTCCAAGCTAATTTCTTTGTTGGAAAGAACTTGACTTTGTAGGAAAATCTCTTCCAAATTGAGTGTCTTGATATGCTACTCTTTCCTTGTCAATCTCCTTTATAATCTCCAAATATGCTCATGATATGAATTTCTCAAAAAATTAGATTTTTGCACAAATTAAAAGATCCTATATGGTTTGGACATCCAAGGGAAATGACCCCATCATGGACGTGTAACATTCTCTTTAATGAAGCCCACATGGCTGGTTGGTGAATGGTGGACCCCACATGGGATTCCAATGGCATGTAGCACCATGGCTCGGACGTCCCATCATATGAGGATTTTCTTGGCTACTTTCCTTTCTTCCTTTTTTTTTTCTTTCTTTTCTTGCTTCTTGTGATTTTGACTTTTCATTTTTACTTCTCTCTCAAATTCCATCAATGCGCATGCCTCACTTGATTTCTCCTACAAAAATTCAAAATAAACAAATCATGCGTGAGAAATTTGAGCGGACTATGCATGGGACCCTACTTACCTAATGATGCACCAAAATAAAAAACTTTCCAAAAATAACTCATGATGCTAAAAATAGCAGGTATGCATTGATGAAGCCAAAAAACTAATTTTGGTGTGATAAATGAGATGAAAAACCCTAATTTCATAAAAGTCATGCAATGTGATGAATTTTGACATATTTTGACCATGTTTCCAAAAATAACCCCAAATACATGAAATCATGAAATTGAGTGTAATCTATGCAATTAAACCTAATTAAGTCCACAAATGCTCATGAAATGATGACTTTGTGACCTAATTTTGTGGACTTATCACACCCCCTAACCAACTTTTTGCTAGTCTCTTAGCAAAATGAGCGACAAGGAATAAAACATCTCCTAACCTAATAATAAAACATCTCCTAACCTAATCTTGAGGAAAGAAACACGCCACTTTCGTTGGCACTCTCGACTGCATTTAGCGTATGCAGTAAGCCCTTAAACCCCTAGGTTCCCCTTAGTGGACGAGTTGTGCCTCGTGAGAGTTTGCAGTGAATAAACCCACAAAATTCTCCTTTTTTTCTTTTTTTTTTTTCTTTTTATCCAACTTAAAACCTAAAAAAGTGTAAAGGTGTTCAGAGGGAGATTCAGATCATATGAAAAGAGAAGAATTTTCCACACAAATTGTGTTTCATTGAGGAGATCGACTACAGTATGTATGCATTTAGCTTGGCATATGAATGGCTATAGTCAGGGCCTAATCAAGGCCATTACAGATGTAATCAAATCAATCTAGCTACATAAGGAAAATATCATCTAGCGAAGAAAGGAAAAGTTATTATATAGTATTGACCCAATCTAACAAAATCCCACACGTGAGACACTTATGTTCATGGGCCAAGTTTGGGCTGGGCCTTATCCATTCTACACTCCCCCTCAAATTGATGATGGGTATGACCAAGCAACAATTTGGAAACAAGATAATCATGACGATCCCGAGCAAGTGCCTTGTAAAAATATTAGCCAACTGATCATGAGAGGAGACATATGGCAGGTGGATGGTGTCTGAAACTACATGTTGATGGATAAAGTGACTATCAATCTCGATGTGTTTAGTGCGTTCATGGTACACCGTATTTTTAGCAATCCGGATGGCACTTGTGTTGTCAGCATAGAGTGGAGTAAAGATGTTGAGAAAGACCCCAAATTCACGGAGTAACCGACGAAGCCAAACAATTTCACTGCTAGCTGATGACATAGAACGATATTCAGCCTCTACTGAAGATTTGGATACTGTAGGTTGCTTTTTGCATTTCCATGAAATGATGGACTTTCCAAGAAACATACACCATCCTGTAGTGGATCGACGAGTATCTGGGCAACTTGCCCAGTCTGCGTCTGCATATGCTTGGAGCTGTAAAGATGCCATAGAAGGATAAAACAACCCACAATCACAAGTGCCTTTAAGATATTGTAGAATACGATAGACTGCAACTAAGATGTGGTTTGTGCGGTTTACTGACGAATTGACTGACTGTCTGCACTGCATGAGAGATATCGGGCCGAGTCATAGTCAGATAGAGGAGACTCCCCACTAAACGTCGAAAGACTATCGGATCCTCAAGCGGACATCCATCATCCTTGCTGATTTTAACATTGAGCTCAAGAGGTGTATCAAATGTTTTTGCATCACTGAGACGGGACTTGATTAAATCATCTGCATACTTTGTTTAGTTAACACGAATACCTTCCTTGCTCCTTGAGATTTCCAATCCAAGAAAATGTGTCAAGAGTCCAAGATCTTTCATCCGAAATGCATGCATAAGATGAATCTTGAAATCTGCAATGCCTACAGTATCGTTGTCATTGATTATCATATCATCAACATATATTAATAGAATTGTATAGCCACGTGATTTACGACGAATGAAGAGAGAGCTATCACTTGGACTTTGATGAAAATTTGCTTGTAAAATGGATGTGCGAAAATTGTCAAACCATGCGCGAGGGGCCTGTTTAAGGCCATATAATGACCTTTTTCAATTTGGAAACATGTTTTGGTGGACAAGCATACCCTGGCGGTGGGTGCATGTAAACAATCTCCTGAAGATCACCGTGTAGCAACGCATTCTTCACATTCATCTGCCAGAGAGGCCAATTTCGAGCAGCTGCAACACTAAGTAGGCAACGAGCTATATGGCCATAGCCCTTGCATTCAAAACATTGTGATTTCTGACCATGAGGAGTGAGGAGAGCCATCTCTTCTGCTAGAGGTGCAAGGTTTGTAAGAAGAGCCTTCGGTTCTACAGTGAGAGAGTGTTGTGAAACAAGTCAAATCTCTTCTCGAAGGACCTCCTACACTCAAGAATCTAAATCCGGGGAGTTTTCCTAGTTCATAAGAGCAGCACGGACTGGATCAAATACTGGACGTAGATTCATGTGAAATTGGCTGATGTGTAATTCTTCTTGAAGCTTAAGAGCTTGTGGTTGCAATGGACTTTTCAAAAGATTCAAACTGGTTGCAATCCAAGTCCGAATGATGGACTCCAATAGATGCTCGGATATGCTTTTCAAAGAGAAAGGAAAACACGATACACTATCACCAAGGAAGTATTATTGCCCAAAAGATGTTAAACGCCCAAAAATTGTTCTTCTCAAAAGGAAGTGAAAGACCCTTTTTATAATAGGTTTATGTTCCATAAAAGTGGTCCATCTTACCCATGATCAAAACCGTGGCAGTAATGCACACTCCTACAATGTCTTGAAAACGGGCAGAAATAAATAGGTTTAAATCCAAATGTTTTAAAGGCAAAGCTATAATTTCATTTTGTAAGTTATTTTAATAAAAAAATATATAAAATTTCTAAAAAGGCTGCACTTCTTATATAAGAATATATGGTTCCCCATGAACCCCCAGTGGGTTGGATTTTCACCCACCCTCGCACGAAGACTACGCATGATGCGCGATGTGAACACTCACCCTATTCACGATTCCTGATCCAACACCTCCAGCCAAGCCTGATTCACGTGCGTGCATAGTGTTAGTATAAAAAAGCCCAAAACAACTTAAAGCATAAAGAACATATGATTTATTCTAAAGGCTTCATGTGGTCTATCACACTAACAATGTGGGATTCCATCCAACTACAAAAAGCCAACTTTCCCCACCTTATAAAACCAAACAAAGAATAGAGATAAAAAAACACTTTTTGAAAAAGGACAAAAACTCTTTTGAAAATTTTGAAACACACTAAATCAAACAGCTGCCACCTTCTCCTCCCATGTTGCCATGGGTGGTTAGAATAAGTGCTCATCTAGATCACCATCCCTCACCATCCTATCCCATGCCCTAACCGTCCTCAAGGAGTATCATTCCAATGCCATGCGACTAGCATTGGACGTGTTTGGTTTATGTGTACTCTGCATTTACCGGATTGGTCCATTGGGTTAGATAGGGACCATGTTTAGGGTCAGAGGTATTTTGGTAATTGCACCAAAGGCTTTCTTAGGCTTAAGAAAGAGTTATATATATGATGTAACTTGTAAACCCAGACCTAAGAGTGGAAATAAAGAGATAGTGAGCTGATGCAAACCCTAGGGTTAGGGCTTGCGGTGGATGTGTTAAAAGCACAATGGGTGCCAAAGCACGTGTCCGAGGACATAATCAATCTCCGAAAAGACAATAAACGAGGACGAACCTCAATGGGAAAATCCAATTTTCATTAATCAACTCTGATAAATAATTCTCTATAATGCCATATAAGTAGGAAAACACAACTTAAGCCCTAAGAAACCTAATTAAAATAGGAAACCAAATAAATAGAAAACCTAATCCTAAATACAACTCATCAAATAAAACTAATAAGTAATAACAATTAAATAAGTCCTAAATCTACTTGAGCCCTACACATGTGGCCATGAGGTCTATGCTACATCATTCTCCCCCACTTGAAAAAGAATTTGACCTCGAGTTCGGAAAATGTCCACTTGGATCAAAGATCAATCTGATGAATTTTTGATTCGTTGGTCTACTTGCAGCTTCCATATGTAGCTTCATGCATAACTTCTTTTGATGGAGGAAATTTGTGTTGATATGCAATTGAACCGTTGGATGCCGTACTTGTAGAACATGCACTATCAAATCATAATATCTAACCATCCGCAGTTCATCTCCCAGTTGACATTGTTGATCCCCAAGGACAAAATCAATTTGAGAGTTTATGTGTGGAATATCAACAACTTGCTCTTCGTCACTTGGAGTTTGCACTTCGGGATTATTAGTACTCATAGAAGAAATTTCAAGGCCAACTATAGATGTTGAATCTTCTATGTCTAACTCTAACTGATCGGTTTGTATATCTGCTGGCACTGGTTCCTCAACATGGTCTATTACGTGAAATGACTATCTTTTTGAGGAGCAATTTTTACTAGATGAGACCTTTTAAGCATCCGCTCCACACGAATTGCTTCCCAATATGCCTTATGAATGGTCTTGTAGTCACACATTCTTTCCACTATGTCCGATCTCAAGCCTCTTACAAAACTAACGAAATCATGTTCTTCATCATCTTCGAATCCACACTTGTCTTGGAGCCATGAAAACATGTCACCATAGTCAAGAACATATAATTCTCCTTGTCTCAAATCAAGAAAGGAGCGAAAATAGACTTCGTTCTCAAAATACCATTTTCCATATTTAGTCGCATATTTAAGTCTTTGAAGATTATTGTAAAATACACTGAGATGAAATTTCATCTTTACTTGAAAATGGATTAATCTTAACTGTAGATCTGCTCTTCACGATCACAATGGCGAAAGCAGATTTGAAATCCAATGTCAGGTAGCTCCAAAATTGAAAAAATAAATGTTGGCCCTTGATCAGTCAGATCGGTGCCTTTGGATGATGTTACTGATGTAAATATTGTAACTCTGATTTCTGGAAAAAAAAAATGATGGGTCCACCAATTCTGACCTGAACTAAACTTGTATTGAGACGAGGCCCACAAAACTTGTGCTAAAGTTAGGCCCAAAATCAACTTAGTAAGACTACCTCGATATGCACAGTGAAGTAGAGAAAGTATCCTCTCTTTCTCCTCGGGGTCTGTGCGCAGAGAAAAACAAATGCAGAAGAACGAATGGAATTTTCGGAGCTTACTGCTTGGAGAAGAAAATGGAGGAGATGAGGGGAGAGGTTGAGGCTGGAGAGAAAGGTTGCTGCGACAACTCCGAGGTGCTGGTGCTGCTTAGAGTTGACGCTGTGAAGACGCGAAGTAGTGTTGTCTGAGAAGAGCAAAGGGAGAGCGTTGTGATGCTGATCGTTGCAGATGAAGATCGATGGGTGCCAGGTATGTCCTCTCAACACAGCCTTCTTCTTCCCTTCTTCTATGCTTTTTTTTTTTTTTTTTTTGCTGGGTGGGGTTTCGACTAGGCAAAGGGTTGGTTATGGCAGATTTGAGATTAGGTTGATGGAGATGGGGTGCGGTGGTGAGATTTAGGGTTTTTGCAGGGGTCCGGGTGCAGGTCCGGGGTTAGGGTTTCGGTTTGGGATTGGGGTTATTGGGTTTTGCTAGAGGGTGCGAGGGCTCTGGGCAGCGGGTGGGGTCCGGAAGGAAGGGGTGAGTTGGGGAGGTTTGTTGCAGGGGACTAACGAAGGGGCTGGGTTTCGGTCGATGGTTGCCCGAGGAAGGACAGGAAGGTTTTGTGAATGGGTTCTGGGCAACGGGTGGGGTTCGGGCAGAGAACAGGTTCGACAGGGAGTGGTGATGAGGATTAAGGGAATTGGCAGGGGGGTTTCGATAACAGGATGGGGCTGGGATGATGAACGGAAAGAGGGATAGGGTAGTCACGCCGACGATCGGGGATCGTTCAGTCTAATACCAATTGATGCAGACCCTAGGGTTAGGGCCTGCAGTAAAAGTGATAAAAGCACAATGGGTGCTGAAGCACGTGTCCGAAGACACAATCAATCTCCGACGAGACAATAAACGAGGATGCACCTCAATGGGAAAACCCAATTTCATAAATCAACTCTAAGAAATAATTCTCTACAATGCCATATAAATAGGAAAACACAACTTAAGTCCTAAGAAACCTAATTAAAATAGGAAACCAAATAAATAGGAATCCTAATCCTAAATACAACTCATCAAATAAAACTATTAAGTAATAATAACAATTAAATAAGTCCTAAATCTACTTGGGCACTACACATGTGGCCATGAGGTCTACGCTGCATCATGAGTTCTCTTTGGTCATGGATGTAGGCACATCACCGAACTACGTAAATCTCTCATGTGTGATCATCTCTCTTCTTGTGTGTGGCTTGATTGTCGATCGCGGGTATTTACGCTTCTACATGTACATGCACAACAATTGATATTAGAGCCTAGACTGTGTTGGGCAATCTATGGAGTCTCGACTTAATCACCCACAAACCGTTGAATTAATTCGGGCACATGGAAATGGCTGCCTATTATTGGAGACCATAGAAAAAAAAATGAAATGAATGGGAAAAAAATGAAAGAAAAGAAAAAAAAATAGGGAAGTTTAAACTCGAAAAAGGTGAGATATGAGATATGGGTTTCTTCCCCATGTCCTGCAATCAAAGCCAAGTTCACCACAAAGGAGCCTTATTTTGAAAAAAAAGAAAGAAAAAAAAGGGGGAAAAGAGAAAAAGGAATTCCTTGAAAAAAAATGGTCGTTACGGCCTTTGAGAAAACAGTAATGCGAAAGCCGTCATGGTCACCTTGAGAGGAAGACAAGTTTTCTTTGCTAAGGTTAGGTGGCCCAGAATTTTGGATAAAAAATTGTTTTCATGGAAGTTTTTGGTGGATCATTTGATGTCTGTGTTTTCGTATAGACACTTTTCACCATGAACGATCAATTCAGCATGATTTCGAGAATTTCTGACCAAAACACTAGACTTATGAACCGAATTTAAGATTTTTGTGTGAAAATTCCAAGAATCGAAAATGTTCGGTGTCTGTAAATTTTCTTTTGAAAAAGTTCCCTTGATCATTTTGTAGAATGGATAAGGCCCAGCCCAAACTTGGGCCATGAACATAAGTGTCTCACGTGTGGGATTTTGTTAGATTAGGTCAATACTGTATAATAACTTTCCCTTTCTTAGCTAGATGATATTTTCCTTATGTAGCTCTATTGATTTCATTACATCTGTAATGGCCTTAATTAGGCCTTGAGTGTAGCCATTCATATGACAAGCTAAGTGTATACATACTGTAGTCGATCTCTTCAATGAAACACAAATTGTGTGGAAAATTCTTCTCTTTTCATATGATCTGAATCTCCCTCTGAACACCTTTACATGGTATCAGAGCTTGGAAAATAAGTTCCTGGCGTCAACTTTGTCTCTACTTGAGATCAACATCATCTCTGATGTTCATAGGAGCAAAGCTTCCTTATCTATTGTGATAGACAACCTGCCCATCAGCCCATTTCAGAGTGGCCCACCTGCGACCATCAAGATACTCTCAGCAATCATATCCATGATGGTTGACTGCTTATTCTAGGAATTCTGGTGATTTTTCAGGAATTTTTCGCTGCTTAGAGGTAGGATTTTTGAACGATTTTGTGGATCTCCTGATTTTCACACCAGTTTTCATCTCAACCGTCCAAAACATTGGATTTTGATCCAATCTGAGTGGGACTTGGTTCATCGAAAGCAGAAAAATATTCCCTCATATCTACAGAGATCTGATTGCTCCATTGATCATTATGGGGGCCCCACAATCAGATCCAGTGATAGAAAATAAGGTCGCCCAGCCTGTTTTTTTGTCAATTTCTGTGATTCAGTCACAGATCAAGTTCCTGGAAGAAGTTGCTGCCAGTGTCGCCCATATTTTCTGAGAATTATTCACATTTTTCTAAGACTTTTAGAGCAAGAAAGGTTAGTTGTAATCTGGTTCGACAATTTTCTTTTAAACTGTTTCAGAAGATTGTCTTTTCCTCATCATCCAACCATTGGATCTGCATCAAAATTCACAGTAGTTACAAAAACAGGGTCTCTATCTAACCCAGAAGTTGGATTGTTCAAAACACATCAGACCGGTGAATAAAAGTTGAAAAAGTTTACCTTTTCTGGGTCGTCCAGGCTCATCTTTTCTCTGTTATCTTGATTCTGTGGTTTCTTGCCTCTATAAATCTTACCTAAATCAAAATGGACAAGAATGATATAATTCCTGTTAAGATGAATGGGACGAACTACATGACTTGGTCCTTCCACCTGAAAAATTTTGTAGAAGGAAAAAGAATGTTGGGATAGCTGGACGGGACTGTCCCAAAACCAGCAGTAGACAGTACTAACAGCACCTCCAGGACTGCTGATGAGAAGGCAGTTGCAACATGGAATCAAAATAATGCTGAGGTTGTAACTTGGATCCTCAACTCAGTTGATCCATATCTTTTTATGTCCCCACAGGCCTTTATGAAGGCCTCTGATATGTGGATCCATATGAAGAAGTTGTACCACCAGACAAACAAAGCCAGGAAATTCCATCTGGACACAGATCTGGCAAAATATTGCCAAGGAGATAAAACGATACAACAATACTACAATGGACCAAGGAGATAAAACAATACAACAATACTACAATGAACACTTTGGGTTTCATCCCAAGGGGTGAAACTCATCCTAAAGAGAGCGTCGCTGGACATGGTATCATCGTTTCTTGCTTTTATTTATTTATTTGACAACAGCCCCAAATTTTGTAGCTTCTGTTTAGAACAACAGCTGGCAAGAGGCTAGGTAAAGGTTAGCTGGAAGAGGGGGCTGGGTGGTGCAGGAAGGAAAGGGTGGGTGGTTTAGGTTGTCTTTAATATGTGGTTTTTAAACTTAATGTGCACATGTTCCTGTGAGTGGTGGAGTCGGAAATTTTTCTCGAAGGGGCCATTGTGTAAAAATAAGGTCTCTTGAAGGGGCCATATGCAACACATAGCCATAATACCATGGGTTGCAGCCTCGGCTCCATGTAGATGTAAGGAAATGTCATACCTCCTTCCTCATTTGGTGTGAGATCCTCGTTGAAAAGCGATGCCTTCGTATTGATTTTGATTTTCCTCAAGAGCAAGGGAACCCCCGAACCAAAACCAAACCAACCCACACACACCCCAACTCAACCCCAAAAAAGAAAAAAAACTATGTTTCCTCTCCCACGGCATTAGATAAACATGGCTCAAGGGCGCAATGCAAAGAAAAGGCAGAGGAAAAGAGGTAGAGTGGTAGACATAACTGCGAAGCTTTCATTGTGCCCAATTTTTTCCACATAACTTTCTCTACCTCTTTTCTCTACATCCAAATGGACCCTAAGATTAACTTGATTTTTAATCGTTGAAGGCTCAAGCTTCTTGCGGTCTAGCTTTTCAAATCCATTTTTCTATTAAATTCCACAACAAATTTAATAATAATTTATTGAAAATTGGTATGACGCTTTTAACATTGTTTCAGATATGCCTCATCAGCAACACCAGCTGACTTTGATATATATGCTCCAGACGCATCATATGAAGATCCCTTCCTGTCTGCTCGTGGGTAACTATTTATCTTCTAAAGGCTATCACGTAGCTAGCATTTTCCTATGTTAATTGTATTGTCATGACTGCTGATCTTTTCTTGAAACTTTGTTGTCCCAGAGTGAAGGAGATCAAAACAGCCTTCTATTCACTTCCCAAGGTTTAAATCTTTCTATCATATCTAACATTTCGCTATTTTTGTAAAATGCCTACTAAAGTTCATGAAGTAGATCATCATGTACATGTTCCGCAAGAGTGCATTTTGGATTCCCTCATAATTTGGGTAGAGAAAGAGGCTTCACCATCATAAACTATCCCACTACAGAGCGCACACAACCTGCAGTGCAAGTCCAGTCCAGTTGTTAGTGATGGGATTTTTTTGGTCAAAGATTCAACTAGCTCTATATTTTCAATGGAAAAAAAACCAAAACTATTTCCGCCAAAGATTATTGAGCCCCCATCCAATTTCAATTCCAACATTTTTTTGAGAGAGCTGTTTTTCATGTAACAAACCTAGAATTAAGACTATTATGGTCATAGCTTAAATTCCAATTATTAAGCTATGATGTGCAAGAAACCTTTATTATGATCATAGCTTAAGGGCCCATTATGAGTATGATGAAGTTTAAGATCATGTATGTTGCTTGCCTAGATAAGTGAGATATTTTTGGGTTGTCACTAGTGAGAAGTCATATAAATTTTATGTAATAAAGGCTGAAAGCCATTCTTTTTTTGTATGTCAAAGAAATTGACTGTCCTATTGGTGGAGACAAATTTCGCCATGTTCAATAGGTGCACGTGCGACTATTGCCTAAATTGATACATTACTTGTTGAGATTTAATTTAATTTTCCCAATCTACTTCCATAATATGATGTTTGTGGATTTTGAAACAATTCTTTGAAATCATACAAAGCCTACATCGTCCTTTTTACTTTGTGGCTGTTGGGTTTTATTTCCTTCTGGTTTTTTAAACACCATTTTGACGACATGAGAAAGAAAGGTTAGTTTTTACATATTTTAAGTTCTACCTTCTTATAAATGATACTACAGTCCCAAATCTACAGGTCTTCAGTGAAAGCAGAATTGTAGAGTATAATGTGCAAGAAAATGTGATTAATCCAGGGACAGGGGAGGTCAGATCTCTACCCATAAGCCTCATTCATTATTCATTCTTTGTGTTGATAGCTGTACTTGCTCAAGTTCTCTCTTTATTTAGAGGTGTGCTAACTTCTCTGCACATTTTTCTTTGTTCAGATACTAATTGACAACAAACAATACTACAAGATATTTGGGAAGAATCTTTTTCTGACATCACTAATCAAGCTGTATATTGAAGATGGCAGGGTTGTCCGTCATGAGGATTGGTATCTATCATTTCTCTCTCATGTGATGTATTTTAGTTTTAGGATCATAACGCGTAAAACAACAGCCTATAGCACAGTTGGAAGGTCTTCATACTTGCAACTATGATAGTGAAAACACGTCACATTACCTGAAAAAACATCTTAATAAATCAGTAATTGGATGATCTGGATCGACCTTCTTGTATACAATATGTACTGTAGATTAATTGCCACTGTCAGGGAAAAACGCTCATTCCATCTGGGGTCACAATTTTCTAATTATCTGCAGGAAATAACGTTCATTCCATCTGGGGTGACTGTGTAGGACATTTTCAAGATACCGAGATTATTCTAGTTTCGGTAAAAGTACTGGCTAGACATGTCTTGCTCTCGATCTTATGCATCTCGGCAATAGTGCCAGAATGCTTCCATATTAAGGTCATATATGACCTCATTACCATCTTCAGTTCGGTACCGAGACGAGCACCGACTCTTAATCAGTTGCAACTGTACCTCTATAAAGACTCAACCACGTTACAGAACGTGTTGAGAGACAAGGACATGCATCGGATAGAGATAAGAAGTTATCTTTACCCGGTGGTTACATCCACAATCACTGAAAGAGCGGGATCCACAACTTCCGAGAAATCAGGGCAAGGTCCGATGGGACTCTACCTCCAAGAAATCAAGGTAAGGTCTGATGGGACTCTACCACTAAGAAACCAGGGTAAGGTCCGATGGGACTCTACATCCGAAAAACCAGGATAAGAGTCATAGGACTCCCGACCTATATATATAAAGAGCTAATCTAGAAGAGGTACGCAGACATACGCCCAAAATTCTGTTTCTCTCTCCTACCCTTTGAGTTACCGAACTAACTTAGGCATCGGAGTGCCTTGCGCCGAGAGCGGCCAGGGTCTCTGATCGTTGTTCTCTTCTTCCCTTTCAGGTTTCAAGCATTCGATTTTTTGCCAAGAAGCTTTATATCCATCCGAACAAGTCCGTAATTATTTAGGCACGCAAAATTGGCGCCGTCTGTGGGAAGAGGTTAAATCAAATTCACAAACACTATGCCTCCAAAAGTTAGAAAGGGCGGAGAATCATCAAGGACCTTACCACCACCATCAGTATTGCCAGCGCAATTGTCACCAGTCCCTCGCCAGAGGAGATCTGGGGCAAGGTCTAGTGCAGTGAGCGTAGAAGGGCCTGAAACTCAGTCAGGTTCATCTTCAAGGAAGGTGACGGCGCCTTCCCAACAAGATAATCCTCTACTGGAGCTTCCCCGACAAGATAATTCTCCAATACCGATTAGGTCGCATCAATCCCATCACTAGACTAATTGCGACGATAATAGCAACCCTCTCATTGTGGATATCAGGGCCCAAAACCTTATTATCCAAGAGAAAGATGAGCCGATTCGTCAACTTCGACAACAGCTCCAAAAAAGGATGACCGCCCCGGTTCCACTCTCTAGACCTCCTTTAGTCAAACAGAATTTGAGGCATGTCCTGGATAACAAGAGTTGCCACCGAGCTTACGACGAGGGCTCGGGTAGCAGCCACTTGAACGATGCCTCAAGGAGACTGAGACGAAGACCGGAGGACAATGATGATTTAAGAGAGTGGCTTGACCGACAAGTCAAGCAAATAGTCCAGCAGAACATGGAGGCGGTCGGTTTCACCCGAGATCGTCTAAATGCTTATGACACTGAGGATCTCGGTACATCCCCCTTCTCTTAGGAGATAAGAAACTTTTCTCTCCCTGAGAAGTTTAATGTTCCAAGGTTCGTTCTTTATGATGGGACCTCCGATCCAGTAGTACATCTTCGACATTTTACTCAATGGATGTCGGTATGGGGTGATATAGGTCACCTAAACTGTAGGGTTTTCTTTTCCAGTTTGGGAGACCTTCCCCTAAAGTGGTTCTGTGCACTCCTAGAGGGATCGATTTCGAGTTGGCGGCAACTCAGGAATTCCTTCGTGGAGAAATTCCAGGCTCACAAGGTCATCCCCAAGACGGACGATGACCTAATGGCCTTCAGAATGAGGAGACCGAGAACATCACTCAATTCACTAAAAGATTATAGACTGTATATAGCCAAGTTGAAAAACGCCACAAATAAGGTGGCAATCAAGTCCTTCAAACAGGCTCTACTGTCAGGTAATGAGCTTCGGAGGGACTTGGTTCGTTTCCTCGTGGCCACGGTGAAGGCACTGATGGCTAGGGTGAATCAGTTCATCGAGCAGGAGGAAGATGAGGCCCAAGCTCGGGAAAACTTCGGCCTTTGGCAGGAAGATAGAGCTTCCAAGAAGGACAAGAAGTCATCTCGGAAAGAGGAGGTAGACCGTAATAAAGCATCAGTGAACTCAGCAACGGTCTTGGCTTCCTGTAACGCCCCAATTTCGGATACCGATAAGATCGTCAAGATACCCGATGTTGGCGCGCTACTTCCCGGAAAAATCCGAGAACTTCCAAAATCGTAGGTCCGCAGTGAGGTCCAAATTAAAACTTTTTAAGCGATATAAGATTATCAGTTAATAATGCGGAAGCATGTGAATATAGCAGAATCAATAATAGGGTATCATATATCTCAGTCAAATATAGCAGAGCTGAAATCCCTCAAAAGTATTAAAGTTGTAAAGAGTAAAGGTTTATTACAGATTAAGACTGCTACCAAGCTCACTACAAAAATCGCTCAAAATCCCAAAATAAAATATGAACCCTCACACCCCGAGTGCTGGCTCTCCAACTCCCAGCTCGACCTCTTGGTCGGCTGGTCCCCACCCGTAGTCTCCTGCTACAGGTACCTCATCTAGCGCAGGCGCACCGTCCTCGTAATCGGGATCGAAACCTAAGCACCAAGAATGGGTCAGATCTAAAGATCTGGCAAGTCACAGTATGCAAGTAACATAGGATAAATGTATCAAAAGAGTGAAGACAAGCATATAGATGAAAAGAACATCAAGATACAGAATCTAGGCAGTTGAGCAAGATAAGCATTGAGAATCAGAATAAATATAATATCTAATCTAAACAATATGGCACATTCACACGAGTTGGATACCGCGGGATATTATGCCGCGGCCCTCCCATACTGAACACAATTGCGGCGGGGAATCTCACCAAAGCTAGGGAATGACGAGCCCCACAATCACACTCATCAGTCTCATCACACTCATCACTCGGGGAGACTGGACCTGGCATCACGCCGTCCGTCTAAAACATAGCTCATCATGATAGCTCACTCAACACTCATAAATAGCTCCTACCAGTGATGATCAGTCTAAAGGCTGAGCTTAAAACAACTGAGTGAATGTCTATGCCGACTCAAGAAAACAATGAAGGTCTGTGTCTGTCTAGGCTTTACCTTGCGTGAACAAGGTCCTAACAAGTTCCCTAAGAGGTCCAAGTATTAATTCATTACCATGGATTACAATCCAGGTCCAAGCCCACTCGTTGGATTCATACTCAGGCCCATCAAGTATATGGCCTAGTCTAAGATAGTCCAAACGAGGTAACAAGTCTATTTCCATGTTAAACAGTCCAATATAATCAACCTCTCCAATCTAGGGTATTATACCACCATACATAGGCCATAAGAAGGGGCCCGCCTAGCCACAGACACGGGTCAATGTTCACCCAATTACACCACCGGGTCACCTCTAAGTAGTCCTAGGTTCAGGTCTTCCATTTATTCAATTCATTAACAGGTATAAACAATAATAAGGACAAAAGAGTGACAGTAATATGATGAGAGAGATAGATCTCCAAATATAAGATTCAATGGGAAGATATCAACAGTCCAACCTAGGTAGTCGGTCCACTATCTGGTTCAGGTCAACCTCAGGTAATTTGATCCTTAAATGGTACCTCAGATGCTAATAGATACTGTGTTTGGTGCTCCAGAAGTTACGAGCATCATTAGTAACACATAAGGGTCGAATCATCTTAGATTACATGACCTGGACCCTAATTATTGGACCCCACGAGTCAAGGTTGAGCCACACCATTGACTCGACTCGGGCTGGGCACAGTGATGGAAGTCTATTTGGATGGTCAATGGGCCCCCACACATGATCACAACAATGAAAATTAGAATCTGGGAAGTGTCGCTGTACACAGTGTGCTCAGCTGACTCCCTGGCCTGGTAATCAGCTCGGCACACTGGTATCAGGGAAGTGTCTCTCCTGCAGGCGATGCCTGTTAGTTCAGAAATCCCCGTGAGATCGGCAAACCCCTTGGCCTAGGTAGTTGGCCGTGCTCACTGAAAGTCCTGTTTTAAGGAGATGTCCCAGGTCTTAGTTTCCCTCGTTGGAAATTTGTCTTCTGGAGTTCTAGGAATCAAGCTCGGAGTTCGGCCTAGCACGGAGCTCAACAAGATACTCAGCTCGATCACCCAGCTCAGTTCAGCAAAGCGTTGAGCTCAGCAGACACTGAGGCAGCTCGGTAAGGTACTGAGCTCGACCAAACACCGAGCTCGGATAAAGTACAGATCTCGGTGAAACACAGAGCTCGGTGAAGATCAGAGCTCAGTGAAACACGAAGTTCGGTACAGTACAGAGTTCGTCCAAGTGATAAGGCGTAGGGCTCTGAACTCGATCAAGCTCTGAGTCCGGTAAAAGTACAAAGCTCGACCAAGGACTGGGCTCAGACGTAGTGTTCGGCCAAGTACTGGGTTCAGACAAAGCGCGGAGCTCTGAGCTCGGTCTGGTACTGAGCTCGGTCAAGCGAAGTGCTCAGACAGCACTGAACTCTGAGCTTGGCTAGCACTGAGCTCGGTCAAGCGCAGTGCTGAGACAGCACTGAACTCGGCCATGACTCTAACCTCGGCTTGAGCATCGTGCTTGTCAGAACACAGTTGTCAAGCGAGGAGCTCGGTCATATCACTGGGCTCAGCCGACACTGAACTCGGCCTAGAGCATTGTGCTTGGCAGAACGCTGAGATGTCCAGCGCAGAGTTCGGCCATATAGCCGAGCTCGGCCTGAGCATCGTGGCGGAACAGGGATGTCCAGCGCACAGTTCGGCCATATAGCCGAGCTCGGCCTGAGCATCGTGGCGGAACAGAGATGTCCAGCGCACAGTTCGGCCATATAGCCGAGCTCGGTAAAGGTACTAAGCTCGGCCTGTTCATCGTTCTCGACAGAACACAGACGCTCTGCAACTTCACAGTTCTGGTTTCCCCTTTTTAACATTCCAGAACTCGACCCATCTCGTCCAATCACCACACACCTTCAGAATCACGGAAAACACTCCAATAAACATTCAACCAACCAATCCACGAGCCATTGATCTTCCAAATGAGATCAACCCATCCATCAATGGCCAAATATCCATGAAAACATGCTCAAAGGTAAATCTTACAATTCTAACATTAATTAAATAAAAAATCTCAGAATTAAAGACAGTAATCATTCATTCTATGTTAAATAAGCATATTGCACTTGCCTTGACCAAATGTAGAAGGAAGAGAATAGAAACAGAGACCCAATCCGGTAAAAAGGAAAATCCTAGCTCTAAGCATCCTCAGACTCGCGATCAGCCCCAAGTTTCTGATCTAGAACAGATCTCTACTCCTATACTCATTTCCACAAGAGAATTGCCATAAGGAAGGAGAGCTAGAGGGAGAAGAATGAGATTCCATAAGAACTGAACAAGAGAAAGGGGGGTGTTCACCTGATTCGGTCAGGGAGAGGGACGACTGAGACCGAGACAGAGAGAGAAGCCCAGTAGAATAAGATGCTGAGGTCGTCTTCTTCTTGGGTTCTATAAGGAGCAAGGGAGGGAGAAGACAGACTTGGAGGGAACGTGGGGCAGTGCTGGAGGCAACCAAGGGAAGAAGAGGGAAATGAGAAAGAGGCACAGTAACCAACGCATGGTGTGGGAAGATGTTGTATAAATAGGTTGAGTGGGTGGCTAGGTACAGTAATGCCCTTTTGTTAACATGGGATTAGGGTTAGGGTCATGGGTAGTTTGGTCTTTAGGTGGGAATCTAGAAGCTTCTCAAGTGGAGACCCCCTTATAGTAAATACTAATATCTAGCTAGGGCCTCTAACCAACTAAAACTTAACAAAGACACTCTAAAACTCTATAAATTAAACAAAAGGGGTCTATGACTTAAGAAAATACATATATACCCTTACTAACCCCTATTAATTAGTATAAGTAAATATCTTAGGCTATAAAATAGTATTCAAATTCAAAAGTGAGGGTCCACAAGAGGTGGGGCCTCACACTTCCACCTCGGGGGGCGGCAAGAAGACCAAACCTGCTGCTGCTTCCTATAAGGCTATGAACACGGTCTTTAAGGAACCAATCTACAAACTCCTTGGCAGGATCAATTCGTAGCCATACTTCAAGTGGCCGCAGCCAATGAAGGGAGATGCTTCCTCCCAAGATCAAAATAAGTTCTGTCCTTATCACAAACAAAACAGGCACAAAACCGAAGATTGCATGGCCTTCAAGTCCCACTTTGAAAAGCTCGTTTAAGGATGGACACTTGAAAGATTACATCAAAGAGGAAGGCAGAAATAACAACCGAGCTCATCAACGCCGAAATGATGATGGTCAGGATAGCGATGAGCCGGAGGGCATCATTAACGTCATTCACCTAGCGCCCGCACCAAAGGGGAGCAATCAAGCTTGTGCTAAGGCCATAAAGGCTTCATACAACAAGCAGGTGATGACGGTTGAGCTAGAACCAGCTGCCAAGAAAGCTCAAAAAAGAGAGGCCCAAAATCTGGTTTTCAGATAAGGACCTAGATGGGGTCTGGCTCCCCCACAATGATCATTTGGTTGTGACCTTAAAGTTAAAGAACTTCAAGGTACAGAGGATTCTCGTGGATCCCGAGAGTTCATCAGAGATCCTTAACTTCGATTACTTCAAGAAGATGGATCTCAAAGAAGAAGACTTGTAGGAAGCACGCACTCCTTTGGTGGGTTTCAGCTCGAAACCAGTGTATCCCAAGGGGTAAATCACCATCAAAGCTCAAGCTGAAGGAGCCAACATGTTAGTCGACTTCCTCGTAGTGGATGCACCATCCCCATACAATGCAATAATGGGAAGAACTTGGCTGCATAACATGGAAGCCATGTATTCCACTCATCACCAAAAATATAAGTTTCCGTTAGAGAACGAGAACGGCAGAATTGAGGTGATCACGGCCAGAGGTGACCAACACATGGCCAAACAATGCTTGATGGCCGTAGTACCTGATGAAGCAGAACCAAAGCAGGTGCATATGGCTGAGCTGGACAAGGAAGTAGAACTGGAGGATGTTGGCCGAACTCCAAAACAAAAAAGCATTGGAGATTTGGCCGAAATCAGGATCGATCCCAACGATCCTGAAAGATATTTTCTGCTTGGAAGCCAACTCGTCGAAGCTGAGAGGTCTGAGCTCTTAAACTTCTTGTTACAGAACAAGGAAGTTTTCGCCTGGACACCATACAAGATGCCTGGTATCAACCTCAAGGTCGTGCCACAAATTGAATGAGGACCCAAAACACAAGCCTGTGGTCCAAAAAGCTCGGAAAATAGGGGTTCCACAAACCGAGGCCGTGATCGAAGAGGTTGAAAAGCTGCTGGAGGCTAAGGCAGTCAGGGAGGTCCACTACCCAGATTGGTTGGCCAATACAGTTGTGGTTAAGAAAAAGAATGGGAAGTGGAGGGTCTGTGTTGATTTCATCGACCTCAACAAAGCTGTCCCAAGGACAGCTTCCCCCTACCCAAGATCGATCAGATGATTAATGCGACAGCCGGGCATGATAGGATGAGTTTCCTCGATGCTTACCGAGGTTACCATCAAATTTCAATGTACGGGCCTGATGAAGAAAAGACCGCATTCATAACACCTAGAGGCATCTACTGTTACAAAGTAATGCCATTTGGGTTAAAAAATTGCAGGGGCAACTTACCAGAGGCTGGTAACTAAGATGTTCCAGGCCCAGCTAGGAAAGACAGTAGAAGTGTACATTGACGACATGGTTGTCAAATCTAAAAGGTCATAGGACCACTTGGCAGACCTAAGTCAAACATTTGATATTTTGAAACATTTTCAGCTTAAACTGAATGCATCCAAATCTGCATTTGGTGTAGACTCCGGTAAATTTCTAGGAAGTCTGGTCACCAGAAGAGAAATTGAAGCAAATCCAGACCAGATATCTGCACTTTAGGCGATTCAGAGTCCAACTACGGCGAAACAAGTTCCGAGGCTTACTGGAATGGCTGCCCAATCGCTTCATCAGCCGAGCTTCAGACAAATGCCGACCCTTTTTTCAACTTCTGAAGAAAAGTTCAAAATTTTAGTGGACTCCAGAGTGCGACCGAGCTGTGCAAGAGCTCAAAGCCTATTTAGCGTCACCACCCTTGTTGTCGACACCGAAGCAAAGAGAAGTGCTCTATCTATACCTGACTGTCTCGGATCACGCAGTGAGCTCGGTACTCATCAGAAAAGAAGATAGGCAACAAAAACCTATTTACTACCCAAGTAAGATCCTTTTCGATGCCGAGACCAGGTATTTACCGTTGGAGAAACTTGTATTAGCACTTGTCAATGCTTCTCGCAAATTTTCTTACTACTTCCAGACTTACACTACAGTGGTTGTTACAGAACATCCACTTAACTCCCTTTTTAGAAAGGCAGATTTCTTTAGAAGAATATCAAGATGGGCTGTCAAGCTGGGGCAGTATGATATTCGGTATCAGCCCAGAACTGCAATAAAGGCCCAAGTTTTAGCAGACTTCATTGTGGAGTTTATCTCTCCTAGTTTGGCACCGAGCCAGCTCGATACCGCATTGGGGGCCAAGGAGGATAAGGATAAAGTTACCGAGACAGAAAGAGATCAGTCTTGGAAGTAGTTCCTTGATTCATCATTGAAGGTCTTCGTCGACGGATCCTCAACCTTCAAAAGGGTTGGTGCCGGCATAGTCCTCCAATCTCCAAAGGGCTTGGTTATCGAACATACCTTAACACTTAGCTTCAAGGCGTCCAATAACGAAGCTGAGTACAAAGCAGTGATTGCAGGGCTCAACAGCGCCAAAATCCTGGGGGCACGACAATTGGTGGTATTCAGTGACTCTAAACTGGTGACGAACCAGTTGAATGGAGACTACCAAGCTTGGGACGAAAGGATGACAGCCTACCTAGCTCATGCAAAGCAGCTCCTTTCTCAGTTCGAGAGAGTTGAAGTCAAACAGGTCGGCAGAGATTCTAATTCTCATGCTGATGCCCTTGCCAACCTGGCCTCAGCTGTTCAGGCTGGTAGAAAAAGAACTGTCAAGGTGGAGACGTTGGAAAAACCAAGTGTATAGCTTCACTCGCCTCGGCAAATTTTGTGTGTTGATCTCAGTCCGAGTTGGATGGACCCAATCATTTCCTATATTAGGGATGATTAACTTCTTGAAAACAAGAATGATGCTCACAAAATCAGGCTGAAAGCAGCTCGGTTTTGGTTGTCTCCAGATGGCAAGCTTTAAAGGAAATCCTATATCGGCCCTTACCTCCAGTGTGTTCAACCAAGCAAGATTGAAGACTTCCTTTATGAAATTCATGAAGGAATGTGCAGAAGCCACATTGGAGGTTGGTCACTGGCTTACCGAGCTATTAGCCAAGGCTATTGGTGGCCTTACTTGCAGAAGAACGCTCAACTGTATGCCAAGAAATGTGAAAAGTGCCAGAAGTTTTCACACTCCATTCATCAGCCAGCACAGGATTTGAGCCCACTCTCCAGCCCATGACCCTTTGCCCAGTGAGGCTTAGACATTGTGGGGCCGCTTCACCGAGCTTCAGGGAACAAGAGATGGCTAATAGTAACCACCGATTATTTCACCAAGTGGATAGAAGCCGAACCGTTGTCCTCCATCACCGAACAGGACTCGAAAAACTTTGTGTGGAAGAACATCATCACAAGGTTTGGAGTCCCACGAGCTTTGGTCTCAGACAATGGGACTCAGTTCGACTCCAACTTCTTTAGAAACTTCTGCCAGGAGCTCGACATTAGAAATTACTATTCAACTCCGGCTTACCCACAATGCAATGGTCAAGCAGAAATTTCGAACAAGGTGGTGCTCGACGGACTCAAGAAGAGACTTGACCGAGCTAAGGGGAGATGGGTGGAAGAACTCCCAAGTTTCATTTGGGCATATAGGACTACTCCAAGACGCTCCACTTCAAAAACTCCCTTCTCCTTGGCCTATGGAATGGAGGTCGTGATCCCACTTGAGATCGGCCTCCCAACCCTAAGGTCAGAGCTCTTTGATCAAGGCCGAAACGAAGTGAATGTGGCCCGAGAACTAGACCTAGCCGAGGAGCAAAGGGATGCAGCAGCTGTCCGCCTAGCTACCTACCAGCAACAATTGGCTAAGGGGTACAACCAAAGGGTCAGAGAGAGGAAGTTCTCAGTTGGAGAATTGGTCTTAAAGAAGACGCTTCCCGGTGATAAGGATCCGAATGAAGGCAAGCTAGCACCGAACTGGCACGGTCCATTCAAGGTGATCTCGAATGCAAGGCAATCAGCATACAGACTTGAGGACATGGATGGTAAAGAGTTACCACGGCCATGGAATGCGATCCACCTCAAGAAGTATTATTTCTAAATTTTTCTGTCAAATTCTATTCAAAATCAATAAAAGGTATTCTTTTGGAAGGATTGCTCTTTGTTGCTTTTGATTCTCGCTAAGTTGTAGAATTCGACAATTACCTACCTAACTGCTATGGAGCATTAGGGAAATAGAGAAAAGCCTAAAATAGTTAAGGCACAGACGAAACACTGAGTTAGAGAACTCGGTGGCTACCTCGGTGTTATGAATAAAATTAAGTTTGGTTACGGAACAAAGTTTAAAGTATTCTATCACCAAGGTAAAAATTTGCAATTCCTTGTATTCCTTAAAGTTAAGGAACTTAATCCAGTTTGTTCTTGTTAAGCTCGGTTAATGAACCAAGCTACAGTACGGACAAATTTGGTATTTGGATACAAGTTAATTTTCTTGAGTTAGGGAACTTAAGGTAACTTTAACGTACGTGATTTCGGTTATTGAACCGAACTCAGCAAATTGATCTCCCGAACATACAGAGAGCTCAGTTAAGGAACTGAGGTCAAACACATGCAATTTTCGAAGTAACGTTTGGTTGCAAGCGTGAAAAAAGGAAAACCGCAGTTGTATTTGCAGAACGAAAGTAAAATGTTCATCATTACATCAAAACCAAATCAAAAAGAAAGAGAAGCAACAAAGAAAATCTTCAAGCAGCGGGCTCAGTGGTAGCATCAGCCTCGGTTTGAACGGCTTCAGTCGCGGCGGGAGTGGCTTCAGTCGTGGCAGCTTCAGCAAAAGCCTCGGCCTCAGTGGACGGAGTGGGGGCAGAGCTTGATCCTGGCTCCGAGCTCGGGTACTTCGGGGGATTCTTGTAAATAGGGTGGTCCTCAGGGACTCTCACTTCTTTCAGTGCAGCCATCCACCGAAACTCCCACACTTAATCCTTCACAGCGAGGACCTGAGCCGTATAAATCGTGGTCGCCTATGCCACGCCTTCATTGAAAGCAATGTCGATTTCGGCCTGGAGTTTGGCCTCGAAGTCGTCCTTTTATTTATCCAGTGAGGCTTTAAGTTCGGCTACCCGTTTCCTTTGGGTCTCTGTCTCGGCCTCCAACCTACGATTCTCAGCCATTGTCACATCAAGTTCAGTCTTGAGGCCGTTATTTATTTCCACTTGCCCCTTCATTTTCTGGTTGCTGACATCCAGGGCTGTCTGAAGGTTTTGCTTCTCTGCTTCTAACCTTGCAACCTTAGGGCCGTTCTACTGAATCCTCTCCAGAGCGACCTGTCACTTTTGCACCATCTGCAGAACAAACAGGCGTTAGAAAGCAATAACCGAAATGAAACACTTGGTAAAATTTGTAGAAAGATTATCGAGATAGCCGACTGCATCGATGACAGCACTAGCCTCACGTCGTCGAGCTCCCTGTGCCTTGCCATGTCTTGTGGCAAGGCACAGGCTTGACCAAGCGCGGCAATGAAAAGAGCATTGCCAGCGACACGGTCCTCTACCGTCATCGGCCTTCCAGGCTCAACCTGGAGGCTCAGTTTCCAAAGAGCCGACCCGGTGGAATGGGGTGTCGCGACTGCACTAGGACTCCTCTCGGCGGGGGCCTCGGTCCTAGGCCTCTTCTCTTTTGGAGCCTCCTCCCGTGTGGTTTCGGCAGTCGTTGTTGAACGCTGCCGAACTCCTGAACTTGGAGCATGAGCGGGAGCGGGAGCAACAACATCAGCGGCAGGGAAAGAGGCAGGAGACGGGGGGGGTGTGGTGCACGAGGAGCTCGGCCTCCTAGTGCTAGAGCCCCCAAATCCTCTACCACCACAGCAGGTCGATGTCGTGTCATGTCTTCTTCTTCCTCCGAACTAGATGGAGGACTGGAGGAATGGACTACATGGAGGACTCGAGGAGGTCTCGGCTCCTACTGCATTTGTATTGGTTTCGGCGAACCTAGTGGCCTCCAAGTCAGACCCTCGGCACCAGAAGTGGTCCAGTGCTCAATGTTGATTGGGGCCTCTACGGGCTCTGCTCTTTCCGCTTCGGCAAGGGCCAGGCGCCCTCCCCGAGTTTGACCAGTCTTCCTCTTAGTGAAGGAATGGTACCTCAGTTCGTAGTTCAGGAGCGACCAGGCAGCTCGATCTTCGTGGCCTCGGTAACTGTACACTGCCTGAAACCAGCTGTCGTTCCTTACCCAACCGACTCGGCGGGCTTCTTTTCTTCTTTGGTGGACGTATGCACGACAAATAGAACATGTGTCAAGTACCTCAACAAGGAAGAAGAGAAAAATACGAGGGAAATATAAAGGCTGGGAGGTCAGTGGTTACTCGGTGGACTCCCGAAGTCGCGGGGAATCTTGTCACTCCTTGCCACTTAGGGCACGGTTCCTACATATTCCCAGTTGCCCAATACGAACAGGCGGTCATCCCTGGCATATTTGTTGGAGTCTTCTAGATCATTGATGATCCACTCCCGGTTTGCCTTGGCTCGGAGATAGTAGGTGTTGTCACCGCTAGATTTGCAGAGGTCATAAACCTCCTTGATATCATGGACGCCGAGGTTAATACCAAGGATTCTATTGAGTTCGGCAACGCCCATTATGATATTGAAACTAATCGGCATCAACTGGCAAGGGCAGAGGTGCCATTTCTTAAGACAACTTCTAAGAAGGGGGTGAAGGGGGAATCGAACCCCACCTTCGACTACGGTGACCAGATAAAATGACATCCAGCCATTAGTAGGGGAATAACCGTTGAAGGGGTTTTCTGGGTCATTCAGCCTAATGAGGACATCATCAGGAATTCCGTAATCGGCTCTAAATTTGGCTATGGCCTCTGGGGTTTCTACTCTCTGCCTATAGATAGCCATTATCAAAGCTTGGGTTTGAAGAAACCGAAGAAATACATAGCAAGAGTCGAAAAGGGGAAAGGATCAAGGAGCCCTAAAGGAAGCCGGAAAGCGGAAATAAACAAGATCAGAAAAGAGGACTTACGGATACAGGACGAAGGTTCTGAGCTCGAATTTGGAAGGATTCCACCTTGGTTGAGTTTCTCTCTTCAGCAAACCCTATCTCTTCTCTGGCCAATGTAGAAGTGAAAGTTGAGAAAGAGAGGCCCCTCTATTTATAATGGAAAAAGAGGCGCCCTTTCGAATTCCAAAGACACGTGCGGAACGTCGCTTCGAGTACTGTGCATGTCTCTTCAAACCAATTGGACAACCAACTAGGCGATGACACGTGGTGTCACAGATACGTCTTCTGCATCGATCGAGACGCGCTATTAATTACCTCGGGCAGGTGAAGCGGTGAAGCGACATGATGATAGAGATCAAATGTCACCAACCGAAACCGAGATAAAAGACAATACAAGCTTCAGACACCGAAACCTAATGTTCAAAAGGTTCTTCTATCATAATGCTTAGCTTTCGACCTCAAAGAGTTCGGGAACTCTAAGAAGTCAGAAGCTAGGGGGCAATGTGTGGGACATTTTCAAGATACCGAGATTATCCTAGTTTCGGTAAAAGTACTGGATAGACATGTCTTGGTCTCGGTCTCGGTCTTATGCATCTCGGCAATGGTGCCAGAATGCTTCCATATTTAGGTCATACCTGACCTCAGTACCATCTTCAGTTTTGTTCGGTTAACCGAGACGAGCACTGACTCTTAATCAGTTACAACTGTACCTCTATAAAGACTCAACCACGTTACAGAACGTGTTGAGAGACAAGGACATGCGTCGGATAGAGATAAGAAGTTATTCTTACCCAGTGGTTACGTCCACAATCCCTGAAAAAGCAGAATCCACAACTTCCAAGAAATCAAGGTAAGGTCTTATGGGACTCTACCTCCGAGAAATCAGGGTAAGGTCTGATGGGACTCTACATCTACGAAACCAGGGTAAGGTCCGATGAGACTCTACATCCGAAAAACCAGGACAAGAGTCATAGGACTCCCGGCCTATATATACAAAGAGGGCTAATCCAGAAGAGGTACGCAAACATATGCCCAAAATTTTGTTTCTCTCTCCTACCCTTTGAGTTACAGATCTAACTTAGGCATCAGAGTGCCTTGCCCTGAGAGCGGCCAGGGTCTCTGATCGCTGTTCTCTTCTTCCCTTTCAGGTTTCAAGCATTCGATTTTTTTTCCCAATAAGCTTTATATCCATCTGAACAAGTCCGTAATTATTTAGGCACGCACAGTGACAATTCTCTAATAATAATCTGCAGGAAATAACATTCATTCTATCTAGGGCGACAATTCTTAACATGACCCTCCAACCCGACTCCAAACCATCTTGGCAATTCGCTGTCCAAGTTAATTGACACTTTCAACCCAATCAGTAAATGGGCCAGGTTAGGTTGGGTACATACTTTCTCTTCCACCACCAAGGCCCAATAATTTAGAGCCCACGTTGACATTGCCAACCCATTTAATAATCCGGTCCAATAGGATTTTTGAGTAAATCCTTGCTAAACTCAGTGATTAACACATTCCAACTTGGCCTGACCCATTGCCAACTAGAGTTTACTCTTGAATAAAATATGGGAGAGAACTATGACTGATTTTTGTTTTATTTTTTGAAAAATCTCACAGGTGGGGCAAGAAACCGTTGTGGAACCGAAACACTGTGAAGCTGCCCTTGCTAGGCCGATTTGCTGAGATGATGAGAAGGGGTTCGATGCTTGCGACTCATGCCATGATGGGATTTGGAAAGGATCCAAACCCATAACTTGTACATCTAAATCATTCAAACCTAAACCAAAAGCAGTATATGCATTTTATTTGTTTTCGCTTTTACATTTCCTTCCGTAGTGGTAGTTCTGGTAGTTTAGATATATTCTGCTTACTGCATGTTTTACCTAACCTGGGGCGTGTTTGGATGCATCCAATTCAGGATTCTCAAAAATACTGGCAACAGGATGTGTATATAATTTCTTGCAGAACTCCTTTATGTGGTTTTCATGTCCCAAAATGTGAAATGCATGATTGGCTGATTCTGAACATTCAAATATCATGGACAATGCGCGATGGTCGGATGACCCTAACCACTCACAATCGTCCAGTTGCTTAGATTTGAGCCTTGCTTAATCCATAATATCCATCTACTCTTTTCTCCAATCAAAAGTCAGGCTTCTTTATAAATGATATCTTTTAGGACACCATAGACCATCAAATCTATGATGCCGATCGCAATGGTATGAATCGACATTTTTTTTAAGGAGAGAGTTTCAACGGCCTGGATGTGGATGTCTATTTACCTAAATGTGAGTAGACCCAATTCTCTACGTCGATGTGGGGGTATGAGTAAGCCTGTCAATCTGGCCCTTTGGAAAGGGAGCCCAGCCCAGCCCAGCCCAGCCCTTTAAATGAGGGCTTTTACTTTTCTTAAAAACCCTAGGGCTGGGCTTGGACGGTGCCAAGCCTGGCCCAGCCCTAATATTTTTTAATATATAATGATATATATAAATAACCGAAAAAACTCCTGCTGACAGTCGAGTTGTTGTAAGAAAATGGGGATAAGGGAAGTCAGTGATCATCTGCATCAACAGTAGAGAAAATTCTAAAAAAAAAAACACCCAATAATTGTGATTGGTATTGATTTCCAACATCTATGTTACCAGTGAACATTGATTTTTGTTTTGTTTAACATTTATTCAACTATAGTTGCTAAAATGTTTTTATATTTTAGATTTTCCTTTGGATATCTAAATGTGCTAATGGGCTACTTTGAAATTTATGTATATTAATTTATCTGTATTTTTTTTTAAGTCTCAGCGCCTCTCTTTATTGGTTGTTGTACACTTTTATCTTCTTTGTTTTCCAAGTTCTGGAGAGTATCAACCGGTGATACTCGATGACAGTGTAGAGAAAAGGATATAAAAAAAAAAAAGTGGATTTTACGAGAAAATTCCCAGGTATACGACTGTTGCACGAAATGGTTCCCTTTAGTTGAAGCCTTACGAAAGGGTTTCGTCATCCCATTTTTGGTTTTTTTTTTTTTTTTATTATTATAACTTTGAGATGAGTCACGCTAGCGTCGCTCATCTTTGACTTAGGCGACGCTAGTGCCGCTCCTCGTTTCTTACGGAGAGGATATGGAAATGTTTATAAAGTGTGTTGGAGGATAATGTTCCGATGGAGTAATGTAGATCTTTGCGTCCAAGGCCCTACCGAAGAAGACAACTGTAATAATATATGACAGACATTCTAATTATGTCTGCAACTCACAATTTGGTTCGCACTCTGACTCCCATCACTAGAAGCTATGGATTCTCCAGAACCACGCTGCTCCAGCACTCCAATCAATGCCTTTCCACTCTTACTTTCAGCAACTATGTTTCCTACTAGTGGGACTGCATGGGCTACTGAAGGTTTTCATGTTAATTAACAAATAGCAAGAAGAGATGCAAGGGGATTCCAAGTTGAATCAGTTGTACGCCCCAAGGTAATTGCATCTGGAATATAGTGGGTGGGAGTTCTTGAAGGAAGACAATATAAAGTGAATCTTTGTGAATTTGGAGGTCAATTACCAAAGATCAAGCTCTTTTGAGTGATCTAACTACAATTATGAGCTAAGGCTGTTGCTTGCTAGATATACCTAGCAATATAAGTGTGCTCCACTTTTCTATTGCCGCTATGATGGCATCATATGTTTCTTGGGTGTGGGCGCGGCGGGGGTGTTAGGTGTGAGTGCAGGTCTAGTATATTAAAATGTCTTATCAGGCAAGGCCATGGACGCGAAGATCTGCATCGCTCCGTTGGAGCATTATCCTCCAGCACACCTTTATAAACAATTCCATATCTTCTCGGCAAGAAACGAGGAGCGATGCTAGTGTTGCCTAAGTCAAAAACAAGCAATGCCAGTGTCACTCCTCTCAAAGTTAAAAAAAAAAATATATGGGATGAAGGAGCCCTTTCGTAAGGCCCCAACTACGGGGAACCTTTTCATGCAACGGCCATTTACCAGGAATTTTCTCGTAAAATCCTAAAAAAAATAGTTATATTATTTTCAACATGAGCCCTACCCTAGCCATCAAGGGTAGAGTAGGCCCATTGTGGGCTTTTGCCCACCTAGGGATGGCCCTACATATACTACGGGTAGTAAGAACAACCCCAAACGCGGCCCTTTGACAGGCCTAGGTATGAGTTAAGGTTGATTTCTTTCCAATTGTGGGAGTATGGTGGAAAGCATTCAATGCAGTTACGGCTCATCATCTTGGGTATGCATAATGCAATTAATTAGGCTAAAGACTACGGTAAGATTTTCTAACTTTTTAGGTTGCCTTTCATAAGTAGTTACATTTTGTTGATGTTATAGTTCATGCCATTTTGGTATTTTCATATGTTGTTAAAAATATTGGATTTGGATCTCTCCAATTTTGTTTCCTTGTCCTTGTGCAGCTCTCTAGCGAATCACAGGCACAAGGATGCCATTGGAAAAGGCATTAAACATTTATAAAGAAGAAAATATGTACTTGATCCAAGATAGAGGGGAAATCCAACATGAGAATGTATTTGTTATTTCATCTCATTTTTTTAAAGTATAATTTTGGAATTTTACATCAAGAGAATGTAGAGTCTTGACGTTCGGACTCGCAGGTGATAGGTCATTTATAGAACATATAACCTCTTGTCTGTCCTCCGATACACAGAATACCATACTTGCTCTAAATCACAATTCACTCATATAAAAAATCTGCGAAATATAGAAAAAAGGGCTAAAATGCCATTTTCAGGTCCCGAAGACTGTAAGATGCACAGGAATCCAATTCCTTATCATTTTTCAATTTCTATATATGTCAATTTTTTATTTAGCCTCTTAAGTCGGCATCCCCGTGGGTAGTCACAGTTTTGGTCCAATCATGACTCCTTCATCACATTACTTAGGTTGATTTGTGTTTATTGGTTGTGGTGAAGACAATTCGCGTGATAGGACTTTGGTTTAAAGCTATTTGGTCCCTAGGTAGACAAATAAATCAAAATTTAAAAAAAGATGGGATTTAACCATGTTTTGGAATTAAAATCCCCTCCGAGGGAGTGCCCTGGAGGTTTTAACTATTAGTGCCATAGTCATATATGCACTATCCTTAAGTTGTCAATAGTCCAAGACCTGGCCTCTAGAGTCTGTTCAAGGAAGATCAAGTTCGAAGAAGAAGATTTACGTTCAAGTTCAAAGGCAAAGATTCTAGCTAGTTTTGGAAGGCCTGGATTTTATCAAGAAATAATTTCCAATTGGTGACAACTGATTTAGGTAAAATGGACCATAATCAAACCAAGAAAAGGCCCTTAGGAGCCTTAGATCAAATGGTTAATTCAATATGGTTAAATTGAATAAATTAACTACTGGTTTAGCTCGAATCTTAAAGCAGGGGTACGGCTAACCGTGAGCTTTTTGGTTAGGTCATGGTCTCTTTTCCAATAACTAACCTTGTTCAAAGTCTGACTCTACAATTAGCTTACGGTTGGCCTCACGACTAAAGCTCTTAAGGGCCCGTTTGGTAATTTTACTAGTATAGTAAAGTGAAGTCAAGTCAAGTTAAACATCCCATCAAAAGCACTTTTTCAAAAAATTCCCTCCATCTTTTCCAAAAAAAGTCAAAAAGCAACTACATTTACTCACTAAAAGACAAAAAAACTTCATTTCCCCATACAAAAAGTCAAAAACATTCCATCCCAAACAACTAAAAACAAAATACCATCATAACTCACTTATATTTTATTCATTCTTTTTATTTCACTTCACTCCACTTTATTTTAAAAGTAAATTACCAAACGGGCCAAGGGATTTAGCCATAGCACATGTTGCAGTTGATGAAAAAGTTCTAACAAAAAAATACAAACACGGGGTGATATAAAAAGGGTTTACGCATAATGGTCGATATTGACAACTATATTATCGATATCGACAACATCACTAAACGACGAAAAAAAATAAAGAAATCCAGATGACCCCTCCTGTCTCAAAAATAATACTGGATCCTCGACCCCTCCTGTATCAAAAATAATAGTGGATCCTCTCCTTCTTTCAGGCATACTATGAAGATTTTTCACATTGTTTTTCCTAAATTTTATCTTGAATAACCAAATCCCACCCCCCAAAACAAGAAAAAAGAAAAAAAAAAACCCTCTCTGCTACAATTAGACGGTTCCTTGTGGGCTCCACCCAAAGTTGACATAAATTGATTCTATTTGAGCAGAGTAGAGCACCCATTCCTTTCCTTTATTCCTAGTTTGCACTCCATCCAAAGATGCCTTGCTCCCTCTTCTCTGTATTCTCCGAGGAATTGCAAAAGTAAAAGGCGCTGGAATCATTAAAAGCTAGAAATGATTACCATATCTCGAATTACGTCCAACGGCGGCAAAGCTTCTATCCATCAACCTCCAAACCGTCTTTTCAGCTTCCCCCTCAATTATCTCTGCACAGAGAAAGAGACTTGAATTTTGAATAGGCCCCTGTAGTAGTACACTAGTACTACATCCTCTTTTTTTTTTTTGAACTCCTCTTCTCATTGCTTTTCTCCTCTATATAATAGAAAGAGAGAATATGATTGCCTTTCATGGTTCAGTACATTACATTTCACTTTGACAACCAGTGGATTCTGGAGTCTGAAGATTACAGAGAAGAAAATTAGCTTGTGCTTTGAGTGTTGGGACTTGGGAGATGGGGGTTCCTGCATTTTATCGTTGGTTAGTGAAGAAGTATCCGAAGATTGTGGTTAATGCAAGTGAACCAAGAGGAGAAGGGAATTCAAATAGCCTGGAATTTGATAATCTCTATCTGGACATGAACGGCATTATTCATCCATGCTTCCATCCTGAAGACACTGTAACATCTCTCTCTTTAGCTACGGCCTTTTTATTTTTTATTTTTTTTTATCTCTTCTGTCAGTGACATAAAGTTACAAAGATGGGAGACGATCGGAAACACAGTTCGTTTCTGTTCTCAAAAATCGGATGGCTTGATCCTTCTAATTTGAGATCCAAGGTAGGTCCCATGGGGCCACCTGACGTAGATTTGATCTGCCTGGCCAGCTAATGTTGGCTGGCCGATGTATTGATGTGTTTGCGTGGACGGCTCATTTCACAGTGTAGCCGGTTGTGTGCCGTTTTTGACGGCCATAACATCCTCTTGAATAATTCTTGTTTAGAATCCCACTTATAATGAATTTTCAGGGTCTTTTGTTTGGTTGTTTGTAGTGGTTTGCATATGTAAATGATTTATATAGCCAAGGATTACATATTTTTACTTTTGTTTATCAGTGAAAATAATGGGTAAATGAAGAGCGTGATTACACTTCTTACATGTTGATTGCATTCTTATGAGCCATCAATAATTTTTATTTTTCCTCATTTCTATGGGCCCCGTGTTGTTTATAGTCCAAACAGTACTCTTTGTTTATTGAACTAATAAACCCCAAAATATTGAAGGCCGAGTATCTTAAATCTATATATATTTGTGGAATCTTTGAAAATGTTCCAAGTACAGATCTAATTTTCTTCATTTAAGTGGGCCTCCAATTCATGATCCAAACCGCTTGATATTCTTGTATTCATGGTAAATATGAGGGCGTTTAGTTTGTAATGTTAATTCTTCATGGGTTTTATGAAATTTGTGAAAATGTACAAATTTGAATAAATCTAAAACTGTTAGATGTACTCATTTACCCATCCGATAATGGTAATTTTGACAAACGTGATACATAACATTTGCATATGTAACATTTACTGTGTGGAAAGCAAACAACCTCGTAAAACATTTTCATATTTTTTTTTTCTAGAATTTATAATTTTCTTTGAAAAAAATGAGTGATCAAAGAAATGGCTTTTTTTTATTTTTTTTCTAGCCAAGGGGGGTTCCAGTTAATAAATAGGTCAGGGATGGAACCGATCCCATTTTACTGATCAAGTAAAAATATATCAATCCAAACTATTGTGAAAGTAAACAGGTCAAATTGAACTTTGGATTTCTGGGTCAGGTTTGGGTTGGGTTGGATAAGGCATTCCCGCTCTCAGTAGGCCCATCGAACTCCTAAACAACTACGACATTGAGGCCATGTTGTTTTGAAATGTCAAAATACATGGCTTTTAAATGTCAAAACTTATAACTCCTTTTTGGACCGTGGGTAAAAAAGACTACTCTTTGCATGCTCTGTCAAAGTTGGGCACTAAAAGATTATTTTAAACATTCTATATTAATCATAATTTGGTATTCAGTTGGAATAAACTCTTATTTAATACAAATAATATAACAGATAATATAATTCACCTTTGTGACGTTAATCTTCTCTTAAAAACGATTTGGGAATTTATTGACTAATTTTAGTCACTCTTTATTGATTGGTAGTTAATTTGAATATTAATTTTAAATAACTATTTAATTTGCATGAGATTTAAGATGCACGGACTTTAATGCTAGGTCTATATGAATCATAATTTAGTTTTCTGTTGGAATATTTTGAACAAAGTTTGGTTTGTTACCATGTGCGCAGTTATCTCCTCCTACTACTTTTGATGAGGTATTTGCCAACATTTTCCAATACATCGATCAGTTATTTTGCATTGTGAGACCAAGGAAGCTTTTATACATGGCCATTGGTATGTCAACCTTATTATTCTTATTTCATTTTTTCTTTGGATTTTGTTATTTAAATGTATCCATAATGATCTTTGTCACCTTAATGGATAAAATTCACTATACTGACAGTTCAACATGGAATGGTGGTGTAATAACAAGGTTTGGCAATGGGCTGGGCCTTATGCCCAACCTGCTTTAGCTAAACTTTGACTTGCCTGTTTGGGGGTATTATTAAAATGGAATTGAGTGAATTAAAGATTATTTTGAATAAAGAATAAAATATAAGTGGGTTATGATGGTATTTTATTTTTAGTTGTTTGTGATGGAATCTTTTTTACCTTTTTATATTGGGAAGTGGAGTTTTTTTTGTCTTTTATTTGAGAAAGGGAGTTGCTTTTTTATTATTATTTTTAAATATGGTAGGAAATTTGAATTAAAGTGCTTTTGATGTGCCTTTTCGTTCTAGAAATGGGGGCTTAGTTTTTCTTGACTCTATTAGTAGAGTTGCCAAACAAGGCTTATGGGCTAGGGCTATTGCTCGGCCTAAAAGTAAGCATACTTTTAACATACTCTTGAAAATAATATCGTGAGGATTGTTATTATAGGGTCGGGCATAGGCTTCAATGAGAAAGGTGATAGCCCATCCCAGCTTGGTCTTGAATGTGCATATTTAATTGATAAATTACAATGCATATCATATTCTCGGTCAGAGAAAAAATTAAGAATGTATGATTTTAGGGGATTTTAATAAAAAAAACATTAAAATTAGATATGACGACCATGAACCCAAACAAAAATTGTTGACAGTAGAGAACCTCTTGCCCATTTTTTTTTCTTTTATTTGACCTTTTTGCCCTTTTCACTGATATCAATGAATAACGCAGACTTATATCAATGAATGGTTTTTTTTTCTCCACTTCCTTCCTCCTTTTCTTCTCCTCTATATATCTTCTTTGCTTTGGTTCATCACCATTATTTTTTTCTTCAAGAAAGAATTGATGGAGAAGTAGAGGGTGTTAAAGATGTAGTGAATAAGTGGTGGGCGTTGAGGGAGAAGTAGATGGAGATGAAGAGGAAGGTTTAAGTGGGGATGGATCTAGTTGGAGTTGGGAGTTGAAGTTAGGTTGTGTGGTTCTTTGAGGATTTGGAGATAGGGTAGATTTTTTCTTCATCTTCAATGGCGTTTTGGAGTTGGTGGGTGGTGGGGGTAGTGTTGGATTGGGAGCTTAAGACCCATACCATCTAGACACAATAAAACATGACTCAACTGATTCTTTCTTGAAGAAAATGATGATGATAACCTGAATCAAAGAATTTATTATGGAGAAGAAGAATATGAAGTTGAATAAGTGAAGAAAAAAAAATGATATTATAAAAAAAGGTCCAAAAAAATAAAAAAATGGGTGGGCCGCGTCCACGATTGTTGCATCCAATTTTAAGGTTTTTTTTTTTTAATTTAAAAATCCACTATATTATAGAAAAATTAAGAGTCTTCTTTTACATTTTTTTTTTTATAAACTGAACAACTGTCTTATTACATTTAGAATTACAAAATGATCTAAACCTAACGAAAATAGATGCAAAAGCTATTTGATTTTCTTTATATTTTATAGCTCAAGCTAAAAAAGATGGTATTTCACAGTTAAAGAAATGAATTTTCACCATTTAAATAGAAGTAATCACCATTTAATAATTAAAACTATGGTGTTTTAGCCCGGCCCTGGATTTAACATTTCTCAAAAGGGTGGGACCATGTAGGCCTGAGCTGGGCATGACCTAATTTTTTAGGCCCAATGGGCATGGACACACACTCAGGCTCTCCATATTTCCCAGCCCATTCATACCTCTTAGCTAAATCTGTTTATTCTTTTTAATTCTCATTATTTTTTGGTAAAACATTTATTCCATTCAATTGTTATATCATCCATGCCACTGTACTTGTTTGAATGCTTGGTGCATCTGTGGGGTCCATTTGTGTGTCTACATTCCGTCACCCTATGACCAATTTGGTTTGTGATGCACAAGGAACTTATTTTTTGTTTTTTCATTTTTTTTGTTATGATATTTAATATTTTTTGTCGTTGGAAGTTCTATAAGAACTTTGTCGTCCATACAATACTATACACTTGTTTCTGTGTATCCCAGTAGAATTTATGGAGCCAAATGGTAACGATGAGAGTGGTGTGGTGTGGATTTAGTGTTTTCCAAACATCAATATAATTTGAGTGTTGGCTCATCGGCCAAAGGCTCAGATTTCCTCCCTGGGGCCTTGTGTTTGAATCCCGCTAGGTTTACCCATTGACTGTGTGGGGGTGAGCTCATGCGCCCAAAGAATTAGTTTTGACGGTTCAATACCACACGGACACTTTTGATATCAAAATATAGATTAGTAATCCAGTATGCACCTTTTTTATGCACACCATGCACACCTATAGTAGGGCCTTGTGTTTCGAATCTCCCTAGGTTTGCCCAGTGGTTGTGTGGGGTGAGCCGTGTGCCCAAAGGATTAGTCTTGACGGGTCAATACCTTTCTTATCAAAATATAGATTAGTTATCTAGCACGAACCTTTTTTTATGCACACATGCACACCTATAGTGGGGCCCACCTGATGACCCATCTGCATGGACCGCACACACAGCACCCCTGAATTATGCTTTTCCCTTTCACTCATTCGAATGGTATATCTCACTGCCTAATCAGAGTTTCAGAAACCCCTTCTCTGGACCACTTTTTATTCAGTTAGGACAATTTCATGCATACCAGAGGAGCTGAAGAAATGGTTTCTCTTCTCTCTCTCTCTCTCTCTCTCTCTCTCATTCGGAAATTGGTTTTATGAAAACTTGATCATAATCGTATTTGCAGCATAAAAATGTTAAAGTTAAGGGGCTTCTATAAATTTTAAATTTTAGCCCATCTAAACGGATGGTTACCGTCATTAGATTGTGTTCACAAGAAACCCCGATACTAAACTATGATAATATGTTCCACTACCCATGATCTTATGTTTTGCATGCTTCTAGTTTGGAACCTACATCCAAGTTTCATAATAAAAGGAAATAAAAAAGGAATGGGAAGCACAATGGGAATGGGTTCTGGCAACCCATTGACAATTTGATTTAGGACTGCACTAATTGATGACTGTAGTCATACACTTAAAGGAGTGATTTTTATTCATTCATCACATGATGAGTCCCATTTGAAGCCATATGCTAATTTATGATGTATTCTACTGAGCTCATAATAATTTGTTTGGTTGAATACAATTGTACTGAATCTCTAGAAAAGTGTACAAGAGAAATGCTAAAAAAAAAAAAAAACCAGAAACTGTACAAGAGAAACAAAGGAAGATGGATTTTTTTTTGGATCAAGTGTAGAAAGAGAGGGAAAGAATTGGGCCGCAGAAATTATAGAAATTATAGAAGGGGGAGAGAGAGAGAGAGAGGCATTTTGGTTGAGAGGAGGAAGAGTATAGAAGAGAGAGAGAGATGGAGTTGTAAGATTTATTTGGACTCTTAGCAAAGGAAGGTTCGCATAACTGTGGCAGGTCCAAGGAAAGTGGTAGATCAAGAAAAAACAACTCCAGATCAAAGTCCAGAAGCAAGAAAGATTCAACATCTTTTATTGCGGGAGAAAAGGGCACGGAAAGAAAGATTGCTGGCATTCCAATGTGAATAAGGATGGGAGTAATAAAGCTGGGGACAAAGCCGAAAGTAGTGACTCTGCTAGCATTGCTTCAGAAAAAAGAAGTGTGGATATAAGATTTTAGTTATTCTTATCATATGTGTCCTAATTGTGAATGGCTTGGTACATATGAGCTATGTGATGGTGTTAGTGTTCTAATGGGTAATGATACACCATGTAAGGTAAGGCCATTGGACTGAGAACCATTAGAATTAGAATGACAGATGGAGTTGTTAGAACCTTAGGTGGTGTGATACATGTGCCAACACTTAAGAAGAATTTAATATCTTTAGGCACAATAGAATCGAAATGATGTTAATTCAGTGAAAAGGATGGTGCGCTTAAAGTAAGTAAATGAGTTCTGGTATTAATGAAATGTATTAGAGTGGGTAACAAGAAGTAGAAACTTATGGGAAACACAGTTGTAGGTGGAGCCACAGTCTCCACGGAAGAAGGGCATGTTCTAGAACTTTACAAAATGTAGTTGCTGAATGGTGTGAAAACATGCAAGTTGGATTTTTGCAAATTCTGTGTTTTCGGAAAGTAGAAGAAGGTATCTTTTAAAACTTCAGGCAATGATTGTAGAAGTAAATGCATTCTTGATTATATTCACTCTGATGTGTAGGGACCATTCCCGGTTGAGTCAAAAGGAAAGTATCATACTTTTTGACTTTCATTGATGACTTTCCAAGGAAGGTTTGGGTTTACTTCATGAAACACAAGTATGGCGTCTTTGAGAAGTTCAAAGAGTGTTATGAAGTAGAAAATCAAATAGGAAGGGAAAAAGCCAATTATGTTGGATCAGATAATGGAGGTGAATACAAAAATTTCAGGTTTCTATAATTTTGTATGGATGAAGGCGTCACAATTCCAAAGACTGCTTAGCAAAATAGAGTTGTGGAAAGAGTGAATAGGGTTCTCTTGAAGAGTGCAAGGAGCATGAGACCTCATGCAGGATTGCCTGAAAGTTTTTGGGCCGAGGCAGTTAATCATGCATGCTAAGTGGTTAATCGGTCACCATCAGTAGCTTTGGATTACAAAGTTGTAGAAAAGGTGTGGACATATAAAGAAGTTGGTTTTTCCACATTGAAGGTATTCGGATGTCTAGCATACGCATGCATTGCTAGTGATGAGCGATCCAAGTAAGATTCCAAGTCAAATGCATATTTGCGGCTTCGAGAATGAAGTGAAGCAAACTGTGGGATCTAATAAACATGAAAAAGATCATCAGCAGAGATGTAGTGTTTGATGAAAGCTTTTATGTTGAACATGAAACAGGATAGTGAAATCAAAGGACACAGTGCCGAAAAGGTAGTTGTTGAAGTAATTCCTCTTACTAATAATAAAGGCAAGAAACCAGTACAAAGTCAATTAGAGGCTAGTACATTTGGAGGAGAGGAAGAACATGAGGCTCAACAGGAGCCAACAAGCCTAGCACAGGGTAGAGCAAAGAGAATTATCAAGCCGCCTCAAAAATATGGATGGGATGAGGATGAAGTACATTTTGCTCCTATCACCAGCAGTGGTGATCCAACCACATTTCAAGAAGCAATGAAAAACAGTGAAAGGGAAGGTTGGATGGGTGCTAGCTATGATGGATGAGATGGAATCTCTCTAGAAGAACTCAGTCTGGGAGTTAGTTCCAAAACCCAAAGATAAGAAATCAATCGGCTGCAAATGGGTTTTTCGGAAAAAGGAAGTATTGCAAGAAAATGAGACACCAAGGTTGAATGCACGTTTAGTAGCAAAGGGGTACTCACAGAAAGGAGTACTCATTGCAGTGTGAGATCTGTTCCATGTGACAAGACATGGGTCAACCCAATGGGTTGGAACAACTTGACAGGTCAAGATAACAGGAATTGGGTTGACTCGACCCAATGGGTTGACCCATGTCCTGACACTATGGAGCACGTTCATGGAAGCTTTATGCCATTAGTAGTTGAGATTTTTGAGTAGTGAATAATTTTACTGTAATGAACAGTTAAAATGGAAAAATTGTTTTTGATTGTCCATATCATTGGAGCATTCTGTATTCCAATATAAACTGCCATAACGGCAGCTGCCTTTTCTAGACTTAAAAAATTACTCACTTAGATCCATGAGTTGTGGCCTGAGGTTAATGGTTCATAGTACGATTGAGATTTGTATATAGTGAAGATGGTTTGGCCTACTTTTTATAATTTCCAAACCTTTCCATTCATTGATATTGCATTTTCTTTATCAACTTCTAATTTAGTATTTTGTCTTCTTCCGTTGCATGTTTGCTTGTTGATTTAGTGTACTTTCAATGTATAATATGCAGACGGAGTTGCTCCAAGAGCAAAAATGAACCAGCAAAGATCTCGTCGTTTCCAAACAGCAAAAAATGCAGAAATGGCTGTAGGTTGCGCAACTTTCATAGCTATAATTTCTTTGCAAGCATCCTCTAACTAAAAAACTAATATATTTTTTTTAGGATATAGAAGAAGCCAAGTTGAGGAAGGAGTTCGAACTCAGGGGTAAAAGAGTTGAACCCAAACTGCAGTCTGAAGTTTCAGATTCTAATGTGATTACACCAGGAACAGAATTTATGGATAAATTGTCAAAGGCACTTAAATATTACATCCACTTGAGGTTAAATAGTGATCCGGGCTGGAAGAACATCAAGGTTCAAACCTGCATTTTCTTCTAATTACTCCACAGACTATTTTTTCATTTCATCACTGTAATCAGTCTATTGCTTTTTATTTTTCTTTTTTAATCTTGTTAATGGAAAAGTAATCCATGTATAACATTGAAGTTTGGCTTATTTTATGCTTTTCTGATGCCCAGAATTTTCTGGACTGCTTGGATTATTCTGACTTTTCCCTTCACATTTGAAGGTAATTCTTTCTGACGCTAATGTTCCGGGAGAAGGGGAACATAAAATAATGTCATTTATACGGCTTCAGAGAAACCTTGTTGGCTATGATCCGAACACACGCCATTGTTTGTATGGCTTGGTATGATAAATTATTCTTCCTTTTTGCTTGCCTTTTTTTACATATACTTTTTCTAAGCATAGTGATGCAATGGTTTTTTACTGTTTGGTTCAAATTGTGAACTTAACAACCTGCAGGATGCTGATCTGATTATGTTAGCTTTGGCAACGCATGAAATCCACTTCTCTATATTAAGGGAGGTACGTTTGGACAATGCTCTTTTCGCAGTTTATATCCATGTGAACCTTAAAAGAGAACTAGTGTGTGACACATGCTGTTCAACAAACTAATTGTCCGTCTTTCTCTCTTTTTTCCATTTAGAATAATTTATTTTTGAGATATTAGTGAAATTTAGTAAAATTTGACATTCTCGCACAAGTAAGAGAAATTCTTGCAGTCAAGTGAAACAAAATATGATTGTTTGTGAACCGAAAACCGTCAACAGGACAATTCTACTTAACCACAAGGAGACAGTAGATTTCGATCAGCGCTCTAATCCACTATTCATCCTCAATCCATTTGAAGCTTGCTCAAATTAACAAGGGAAGATAAAAGTGCATAACAACATTTGATTGAAATAAAACTGAACAATAGAAGTTGAGGAACTGCTGTCCCATTGCATGAATACAAACACTTTTTGGAGGAAACTGATGAAACACCTAAAATCTAATATTACATCTCAGCTCTTCATTTAATCACTAAGCACATCAAGCCTTAATCTCTAAGTATCCTAAGATGTATAAAAAAGATAATAGAATTAAATTTGAAGACCTAAAACAAAGGAAACTCTAGAGAGTTGCACACACCCATATTTGCTAATTTCTAAGTGTTGTGGAGACTCTGGTTATCATTGTGGAGAAACTCTTGTTGGAAGTAGGTGAGCCTCGTGGATAGGTTTTCAAAACTTTTGACCCTTTTGACTCAGAGATCAAGTACCCATAAGGCCATAAACTACATCCAGGATCCAAGAACTTTAATCTCATCAATCATAATAAGTAGAACACTATCTCCAAGATAGAAAATAGCAGCCAACAAGCAAACATAAAAATCCACAATGTTGAAGAAAGTAGATTATACCTTGGAGCTCGGTTGTGCTCTAATGGAGAAGCAGACTTGCTAAATAAAGAACTCTTTCTCAGTAGCTAATTAGGATAGCCAAGACCTAATTGTCTTCCACGCTAAGACCTGTTTCAGATCTCTTTCTTCAAAGAGAATGGTGGGATCTCCAAGAGAAAACCAACTAGAAGAGGGAGGAGAATTCAAAGAGAGGGAATTGCATGGGACATCCAAAGCCCTCCCTCCCTTATTTAAGCTCTAAGCAACCTCCCCTTACTAATTAATAATAGAAGTTTCACTTCTATAAGAATTAGTAACTTTTTTCTTTCTAATTATTATTAGAAGTCTCACTTCCATAACAATTAGTAACTTTTTATTTCCTTTCATTTTTGAGTTTAAGTAGAATTATTAGCGATCTAATCTTGGAGACCACTGGGGATTCCATAGAAAGATGGCTCCAACTAGGACACCCTGACCCCATTGTCAAAGCAAGAAGAAGGGAGAAATAGTGTTGTGAATTTGATGATCCCTCTTCAGGGTCATGGTGCTTCATTATATAGATATATTGTTGCTATACAAGTTACAGTGATTGTAGCAATCATCTAAATTACAGCCATTCTAATCTAATTCTAATCTAATCATATCTCCTAATAAGGCAAAGAATAAAAGTTACATAGTTATACACACGTCACTTGTTTTGACCCACAAGTTGGGCTTTATTTGTCATGGGCTGTGACCCACTTAACTTATTGGGCTGTGACCCATTGACCCATTTAACACCCCCCCTCAAATTGATGTCGATGAGTCAACAATCATCAATTTGTTTGTCAAGAACTGATGACGTGGTCAAGGAAGCGCTTTGGTAAATTTATCAGCAATTTGGAGGCTGGAGGGGATCAGCGGGAGAGAAATAACATCGCGTAGATATTCATCCCTGATAAAATGGCAAGCAACCTCGATGTGTTTAGTTCTTTCATGAAACATTGGATTTTCTATAATCCGAATGGCACTGGTGTTATCTGCATGTAGGGGTGTGGGAGATTCTTGTGTTCTTCAAAGAGACCAAGAAGCCATATAATTTCTGAGCATGCGGTAGACATGGCCCGATATTCTGCCTCAGTTGATGATGTGGAAACTTTGTCCTGTTTTTTCCACTTTCCATGAAATAAGAGCATCACCTAAGAACATGCACCAGCCAGTTGTGGATCGACGAGTATTAGGGCAACCTGCCTAATCAGCATCAGAATAGGCAGTTAATGTTATTGGATAGCCAATAGGAAAAAACAAGCCTCTATGAGAACTGCCAAGAAGATAACGAATAATTCGTCGAACGTCTGCTAAATGGAGATGATGGGGCTTGGTCATATACTGACTCATCAAGTTTACTGCATAACTGATATCAGGCACATATATAAGACTACCGACAAGCTGTCGATAATATGTCAGATAAGGAAGGGGATCACCACTGTCACTATGGAGTTTAAGGTTCAGTTCAAGAGGAGTATACACAGGTGTGGAGTTTGAGAGGCCTGCTGATTCAATTAAATCCATAGTATACTTATGTTGATGTAGAATCAACCCCTTCTCAGATTGATGAACTTCCAATCCCAAAAAATATGTCAGAGGGCCCAGATCCTTCATTTGAAAAGATTGATGTAGAGAAACTTGGAGATTTTGAATCATGGTTGTATCTGTGCCGGTGATTATGATATCATCCACATAAACTAGAATAATGGTGATTCTCGTTGATTTCTTATGCAAAAACAATGATGGATCATAAGGACTTTGTTGAAACTGTAGCTTGAGTAAGGCATCCTTGAATTTATCAAATCATGCTCTTGGTGCTTGTTTTAGCCCATACAAAGACCGTTTCAAATGAGCAACTTGTCCTTCTGATGGTTTTAGGAAACCTTGAGGCAGCTGCATATAAACTTCCTCTTTAAGATCCCCATGAAGAAAGGCATTTTTTACATCAAATTGGAAAAGGGGCCAAGATTGGGATGTAGCTATGGCAATGATGGTGCGAATTGTGGCAATGATGGTGCGAATTGTGGTCATCTTTGCAACAGGCGCAAAAGTTTCTTCGTAGTCGATGCCATATTCCTGTCTGTTGCCAAGGGCTACAAGCCTTGCTTTGTATCTATCCAAAGTACCTTCTGCCTTCAATTCGATAGGGTAAACCCAGTACACCCAATAGGTTTAACCGAGGCTGGGCATGGAACAACATCCCATGTTTGGTTCTGCTGCAGAGCATTGAGTTCTTCTTCCATAGCCTGTCTCCAGCATTCCTGCTTTGCTGCTTGTGAATAAACAGATGATAAGGTAGCTAAATATGAAGAATGAGAAAAACCGTATCGATCCGGTAGTCGAGAGATACGAGAAGAATGACGAATAGCAATTTGAGGTGGATCTAGTGCTGGAGGAGGATTCGGGGTTGGTTCTTGCAGAGGAGACAAAGTAGTGGTATTTGTTCCTTGTCGACGAACATACGCCTTGTTCGAATGAAATCGCAAAGGTGAAGGAAGACATTCATCATCAAAGGATGTACTTTAGAAAAAGTGATTTCTAGATATGAATCAGGATAAGATTGAAAGAAGTATCGGTGTTAAAAAACAACAACGTTTTTAGAAATCCGAATACGCTTGGATGTGGTGTCATAACAAATAAAACCTTTTTGTTGGGAAGCATAACCAAGAAAAACACATTTTGCAGATTGTGCGGATAACTTTGAACTTCCATGGGGGGGAAGATGAACAAAACAAACACAGCCAAAAGTGTGTAAGTGTGTGTATTGTGGTTCAATTTTGAAAAGACAAAAATGTGGAGAGGTGTTTTAAAGTTTTGGAGAAGGAAGGCGGTTGATGATATGAGTAGCAGTGGTTAATGCTTCTGGCCAAAATCTAAGTGGAACTGAGGATTCTAATAACAGACACCTAACCATGTTTAGAAGATGACGATTTTTCCGTTCTGCAATACCATTCTGTTGGGGAGGTGTCGGGGCAAGTCCGTTGGGATATAATCCCTTCATCTTGTAAAAATGCTTGAAATTTGTCGGACACATATCCCTCCCCCCCCCCCCCCCCTTCCTTTAGTTGGTACGAAAACCTTAATACATGTTGGAAATTGATTTTGAACATAATTCAAGAATTTTTTAAACACATCAAAGACTTCAGTTTTGGCATGTAGAAAATAAACCTGTGTAAAACGGCTATAATCATCAATGAAAGTCACAAAATACTTATACTGTGAATGAGAAACAATTGGTGCAACACCCCAAACATCACTATGTACTAAATCAAAACATTTGGTTGCAGAGGAAACATGTAAAGGGAAAGGCAAAGTTTTACTCTTTCCTAGCTTACAAATGGTGCAATCAAGATCAACATCTGATGATAAAAACTTCATTTTATTAATGTGAACAGCTTTTAACAAAGATAACAAAACTTTGGAATTGGGATGGCCTTGACAAACGTAGCATGTAAAAGAGATTTTGAATTATCAATTTTTGTGTCCATTCATTGGAGATTCTCTCCCATTATATAGAATACAGATGCCTCATCAAGGCTACAAATCAGCTAATCAAAGGCTACAAATCAGCTCTACAAATCTAATTACAATCTAATTAAAGAAAGAGTATTAGACTAAATCTAATTACAATCTAATTAAGGAGGAAAGGAAACTGTACAAATATTTGACCAAATCCAACGAGATTGGATTTGACCATATTGGGCCCAAGTGGGCCTGAGCCATCTTGTATTTGACACACCCCTCAAATTGATGCTGGGGAATCCACAAGCATCAATTTGCTAACCAAGAACTGATGGCGAGGTCGCGGAAGTCCCTTTGTGAGGATATCGGCATTTTGAAGATCAGAAGAGATGTGAGGAAGGCTAATGACATCACGCTTGTATTCGTTGCGTATAAAATGGCAATCAATCTCGATGTGTTTAGTGCGTTCGTGGAAAACTGGATTGGCAGTGATACGAATTGCACTAGTATTGTCTGCATAGAGAGGAGTGGCACCAGCAGCAGGAAAACCGAGATCGGAAAGCAACCCGCGAAGCCAGAGAATTTCTGAACAAGCAGCAGACATGGCACGATACTCGGCTTCGGTGGAAGATTTTGAGACCTTATCTTGTTTCTTACATTTCCACGAAATCAAGCTATCTCCCAGATACATGCACCATCCTGTTGTAGAGCGACGAGTATACGGACAACCAGCCCAATCAGCATCTGAGTATGCTTTGAGTGTTAGGGAATTGTTTGCCGGATAGAACAATCCACGGATTGGTGTCCGAATTAGATATTTAATAATACGTTGGACTGCAGCCAAATGAAGATGTCGAGGATCAGTCATGAATTGACTGACTAAATTGACTGCATAAGAAATATCAGGACGAGTTATCGTCAAGTAGATCAAGCTGCCAACGAGGCGACGATAAAGTGTAGGATCAGAGAGAGGATCCCCACTGTCTTGCTGAAGTTTAACATTGACTTCAACTGGAGTATCGACGGGAGCAGATCCTTGGAGTCCAGCCATTTCAATTAATTCAAGAGCATATTTATGTTGATGAAGTACAATGCCTTTTGCAGATTGATGAACTTCAAGACCTAGAAAATAGTTTAGAGGACCAAGATCTTTCATGTGGAAAGATTCATGAAGAGAGGCCTGAAGGTGGTGAATCATATCTGCATCGGTACCTGTAATGATGATGTCATCCACATAAACAAGAAGAACAGTAATCCCCGTAGCAGTATGATGAAGAAACATTGATGGATCATATGGACTAGGATGAAACCCCAAGTGGCGAAGAGCATTGTGGAACTTTTCAAACCATGCCCTGGGGGCTTGTTTGAGGCCATAAAGAGAACGCCGAAGTTTGGCAACTGCACCTGTGATGATAGATGAAACCCCCTGAGGAAGGCGCATATAGACATCTTCTTTGAGATCGCCATGGAGAAATGCGTTCTTTACATCCATCTGGTAGAGAGGCCAGGATTGGGATGCTGCGATGGCAAGAATAGTCCGAACAGTTGTCATCTTTGCTACAGGAGCAAAAGTCTCCTCATAATCAATACCATATTCCTGCCGATTACCCAGAGCGACAAGACGGGCCTTATATCTATCCAGAGTACCATCAGGTTTAAGCTTGATAGAATAGATCCATTTGCAACTAATTGGCTTAACTGAAGGAGGACACGGAACCACATCCCATGTATGATTTTGCGCAAGAGCATCCAATTCATCCTGCATAGCTTTGTTCCAACATTCATGCTGCATAGCCTGAGAGTATGAGTTTGGAATAGATGTAGAAGACATGGTGGCCATCAAAGAAGTGTGGGTAAACCCATAACGAGTTGGAGGTACTGAAATCCGAGATGATCGACGCAAGGGAGGGTCTCCAGTGGGACCAGATGTAGTTGGCGATCGTTAGGGGGACTATCTGTGTTTGCCGCATTACTCCGCCTATGATACACAAATTTAGGATCAAATTTAACAAATGGAGTTTTGTCTGAAAAACCAGGTAAGGAAACAACAGATGGGGACTCGACAGACTCAAGATATTGCTGGAAAAAATATTGATTTTCAAAAAAAACATTACGGGAGGTACGAATGCGCCGTATTTGAGGATCATAACAAAGAAACCCCTTTTGATGACTAGCATATCCTAGAAATGCGCATTTAGCAGATTGGGCAGTAAGTTTGTTACGCTCAGAAGGAGGTAAATGGACAAAACACACCGATCCAAAAACATGAAGATCATCATAAGACGGTGTAGTTTTGTATAATCGAGAATAAGGACTCTCACTTTCTAAAGAAAAGGAAGGTAATCGATTTATAAGGTGGACAGCAGTGCTAAGAGCTTTTGTCCAAAAACGTGTAGGAACAGAGGATTCAATAAGAAGAGAGCGAGTAACATCAAGGAGATGTCTATTTTTCCTTTCAGCGACTCCATTTTGCTGAGGGGTATAAGGACAAGATTTTTGAGAAAGAATTCCTTTTTGTTGTAAAAAGGTTTGAAACTCTGTAGACACATATTCACCTCCCGAATCAGAACGTAAAACTTTAATGCAAGTGGAAAATTGATTCTCAACATATGCTAAAAACATTTTGAAAACATTAAAGACATCAGCTTTAGAATGCAAAAAATAAACCCATGTAAATCTACTATAATCATCAATAAATGTCACAAAATATTTATAATGAGCATGAGACAAATGAGGAGCAATATTCCAAACATCACTATGAACTAAATCAAAACATTGAATGCTAGTAGAAGTGGAGACAGAAAAAGGAAGATTTTTACTTTTTCTCATCTTACATGTAGCACAATCAAAGGAAACAAACTTAGAAAATCCTATTGAGTTTAACAATCCAGAATTAACCATGTGAGACATGGTTTTAAAATTGGGATGTCCAAGCCTACTATGCCATAATTGACAATTATTTTGAGCTGAAAAACAAAAATCATTTGCTAAATTATTCCTAATTGGAGTAGATAGATCAAGAGAAAACAAGCGTCCATGTTTAGGCCTCCTCGCGATCTCCTTCCCTGACATCTGGTCCTGCACAACACAACCAGAGGAAGAAAAGGAAACATTATAGTTGTTTTCAACAAGTTGTCCAATAGAAAGAAGGACTCTCACTATGCCATAATTGACAATTATTTTGAGCTGAAAAACAAAAATCATTTGCTAAATTATTCCTAATTGGAGTAGATAGATCAAGAGAAAACAAGCGTCCATGTTTAGGCCCCCTCGCGATCTCCTTCCCTGACATCTGGTCCTGCACAACACAACCAGAGGAAGAAAAGGAAACATTATAGTTGTTTTCAACAAGTTGTCCAATAGAAAGAAGGTTTGAAACTAAATTGGGACAGTGATAAACATTCTTTAAGGGCAAGATACTGGAAATATTTCCAATGGCAGTGATAGGAAGATGTCCGCCATCGGCTGTTTGAACATGAGCATTGCCAGTATATTTTGTCAAGCTAGAGAGTTGTGCACTGGAATGAGTCAGGTGATTTGATGCTCCGGAATCAAGATACCAAATGGAAGAAGGGGTTTTAGATTTACCTGTGATGCCAAGTGCAGAAAAAGCATTGACGATCATTTGTTGAACTAATTTGGGAGTGAGAGCAGGGGAAGATGAACCATGCTGTGAAGGCACAGATGTGGACGCAGCATCAGCAGGAGAATAGTCTACTTGGGCAGCATAAGCATTGGGAGACCGAGTTTGTGGACGACGGCGACATTCAGTAATGATATGTCCCTTCTTCTTGCAGTAATTATAGAACTTCTGGTTGCATTGAGTTGCAAGGTGTCCATATTTTTTGCAAGAGTAGCATTGTACTTTGCTCATATCACGAGTCTGAGGAGTCGGAGAAGACTGTGAGATCTAAAGAGATTGAGTGTTCCCTTTAGCAGAGTATGCAACAGGATAGTTTTCAGTGTGCTTTTGTTCCAGATGGGCTTTTGTGCGAATGCGTTGTTCTTCTCGCAAAAGCTCATTCAAACAAACATCCAAAGATGGTAATGGGCTCCGGCTCAGCAGAGATGACGTTACAGTCTCATACTCGGGACGCAATTTCATCAAAAACTGGTCCCTGTGACTTGAGGCTTGAAGTTCTTGTATAGTTTTAAGAATATGGTTCGGAACAGAAGCGTATTTAATCCCATCGTATTCACTCCACAGATTGCGGAAGCCAGAATAGTAGTCCTGAATGGTCAAGGTGCCTTGACTGTATTCTGCAATTTCACACTCAAGTTGAAATTGTCGTGCAGAATTATCTTGGTGATAAACTGTCTGCAAGTAACCCCACATCTCCTTGGAGGTTGTATAGGGTTTGAGGTTTAGAATCAGATGAGGTTCCACAGCCCCAAGAATCCATGTTTTAATTTTTGCATCTTTTGTATTCCAAGTAGAAATCTTTTTATCATCTTCTGTAGGCTTTGGATCAAAACCAGAGACAAATCCCCATAATTCCTTGGCTTCAAGATACAATTGAAATTGAAAAGCCCATGCTGGATAGTTTTTCCCATCAAATCGAATCAATTTAACTTCAGATTTTTCCATTTAATCAACACTAGAACCAAATTGCAGCAAAAAAAAATCCAAACAGTGCAAACAGTCTGTTTTGATGTATCTCCAAGCTTGATTACAAGAGCAGCAACTAATTTTAAACCAAGCCAAGAGGGATCAGATCAACTCAGAATGCTTGCAAATAGTGCAGAAATGTCAAACAAGCTGTCTGAGGGTTTTTCCACAAAATAAAAGGCCCAGGCGACCTTGATTTTTGCTGTTGGATCCTTGCGTGGGGTCCACTGCTTGATCTGAGTGAGGATCAGATCCACACGGTGCAAGTAGGATCAATTTATCTTTCCAGTGGTACAAGATTTATTGAAATCCATCCATAATCCAAGATTTTGTATGGCTGTGATCAAATTTATCTTAAAAAACTGGGAAATCACAAGTTGATTCAAATGGCCTACCTCTGATCTTGTATAAATGCTGAAAAAATCTCCAAAATTACCAGTAGAGGTGGTCGACCACTGCTGAAGAGATAGTTGAAGATACTATGATGATCGCAGGTGGGCCACTGTTGATTTAAACACGACAGAAGACTGTTCTGTTTACAATGAACACAGATCCCTGATCTGGTTGTTGCCAAGGTCACAGATCTTTGATCTATTTACTTCTTAGACACAAGATTGTATTTCCCAAGACTAACAGTGCTGATCTCAGATGGGCCACAGCGATCAGACTTCAAGATCTTATGGTAATCATGCACGAACAGCCATAAGCAATGACTGTTTTTACCAAGATTCAACAAGAAATCAAAGATGGATAGCTAGAAGACAGAGAGCTCTGATACCATGACAAACGTAGCATGTAAAAGAGATTTTGAATTATCAATTTTTGTGTCCATTCATTGGAGATTCTCTCCCATTATATAGAATACAGATGCCTCATCAAGGCTACAAATCAACTAATCAAAGGCTACAAATCAGCTCTACAAATCTAATTACAATCTAATTAAAGAAAGAGTATTAGACTAAATCTAATTACAATCTAATTAAGGAGGAAAGGAAACTGTACAAATATTTGACCAAATCCAACGAGATTGGATTTGACCATATTGGGCCCAAGTGGGCCTGAGCCATCTTGTATTTGACAGGCCTAATCTATTGTGCCACAATTGCACATTATTCTTAGAGACAATTGTTGAAGCAAACAAAGACATATGGATTCGGTGTTGCTATGCGAAGAGGAAACAAACGCCCACACTTAGGTCCCTTCACTATCACCTTCCCCATTTCCTGATCCTGCACCACACAACCAGAGGAGGAAAAAGAAACGTTGCAGTTACCATCAACCAATTGACCGACGGAGATTAAATTGGTAGAAAGATTTGGTGAACAAAAAACATCGTTTAAAGATAGAAAATGAGAAATATCACCAACATATGTAATTGGTATTGTTGTACCATTAGCAGCATGGACTTGAATCCTTCCATCATATGGTTTAATTTTCGAGAATTTTTTTGATGATGATCTCATATGATTGGAGGTACCAGAATTAAAATATCAGTGAGAAAGAGAATGATTTTTACTAGATATACCAAGTGAAGAAAAGGCCTGGAGGATCATCTGTTGGATCATGTTAGGGGTGACTGGAGCAACAGAAGCGGAGGCAGAAAAAGATATGGAAGATGAATCAATAGTGCCAGAAGTAGCAGTAGTAGCCTGGTAAACTTTTGGATTTCTGTTTTGAGGACGTTTACGGCATTCATTGATTGAATGTCTAGATGCTTTGCAATAATTGCAGATCCTCTGCTTGCACTGATTTGCATAATGGCCGAAATGTTGACACTTGTAGCACTATACTTTACTGATATCTTTGTTTGGTTGCTTCCCCTTGGCAGCATAAGCCACATTTACAGGTGAGTCCGGTGGTTAAGATTGAATGGGTACACTATAAGCAACATCAATTGTACCAGGAGTGGCTTGTTGGAGCACACCAGATTGAGTTAATTGTCTTTGTTCCTCTCGCAGTAATTCATTGAGACTCATCTAGTGATGGAGATGGTACCCTACTCATGAGATTAGATCTGACCGATTCATACTGATGCCTTAATTTCATGAGAAATTGATCCCGATGACTAGTTGCTAGGATTATTTGCAATTCGGGAAGAGCCTGTGCAGAAATATTTGCATATTTGATTTCATCTAATTCTGTCCATAAATTCTGGAAACCAGAATAATATTCTTGAATGGAGGATGTTCCTTGCATATAATTGGCAATTTTAACTTCCAACTGATACTGTCGGGCGTAATTCCCTTGATGATACACTTTTTTCAGATAGTCCTACATATCTATTGTAGTTTTGTATGGTTTCAAGTTCATGAAAAATTGTGGTTCCATGGACCCGAGAATCAAAGTTTTGATCTTAGCATCTTTTGTGTTCTAGGACACAATTTTTTTCTCATCTTCTGTTGGTTTTGGATCAGTTCCACAGATATGGCCCCATAATTCTTTACCCTCTAGGTAAAGTTCAAATTGAAAAGCCCAAGATGGAATTTTTTCCATTAAACTTGATTAAGTAGATTTCAGATTTCTCCATTTGTAACAAAGATGCAAAGGAACCAGCAGTTAACAACCCAACAGTGCACTAATAGTGCATGGACCAGCACTGATCAGTGATTAATCAGCCTTAATCAGTAACAATCAGCATCAACAGCACACAGCAGCAATAGTAGAAGAGACTAGAGAAGTAGTAGAGGCTGCCAAGCAGAAACAGAACACACAAAGTGCAAAAAATTGCACTAAAACAGTCCAGACGAACTGAACAAAAGAGGCGGGATCCTTGCGTGGGGCCCACAGAGGGATCTGATTGGTGATCAGATCAGTAGCTAGAGACCTGTATCCAATTTCCTTTCCAGCAGTAAGAGAGTCATCCAGATCCGATCAGAATCAAGGATTTTGTGCGGCTGTGATGAAAACTATCTAAAGAAAGTGAATAATCACAAGATGGATCAAAGTGCCTACCTTTGATCTCTGAAAAATGCTGAAAAAATCTCCAAAATAACAAGGAGAGATGGACGACCAAGGCTGGAAGGAAACTTGTGGATTTTGAGATGATCGCAGGTGGGCCACTATGATCGCAGTGAAGAAACAGTAGGTTATCACTTACGTTTTGCTTACAGAAGACACAGATCCTTGATTTGTGTCGCTCTGACGATGTAGATGAGATCTCCAAGGTACTATAGCTATGATATCATGTCAAAGCAAGAAGAAGGGAGAAATAGTGCTGTGAATTCGATGATCCCTCTTTAGGGTCACGGTGCTTCATTATATAGATATATTGTTGCTATACAAGTTACAGTGATTGTAACAATCATCTATATTACAGCCATTCTAATCTAATTATAATCTAATCATATCTCCTAATAAGGCAAAGAAAAAAAATTACATAGTTGTACACACGTCACTTGTTTTGACCCACAAGTTGGGCTTTATTTGTCATGGGCTGTGACCCACTAACCCTTTGGGCTGTGACCCACTGACCCATTTAACACCTACATCTCATGTGCAATCCGGGCATACAGTTAATTGCAAATAACTCCACTATATAAATGTAATTAAACTCCAGTCTTTGGAATAAATTACAAAGAAGACCCTAAACTTCCCTATGACCATAAGTAGGCCCCTCCATTTATATCCATGGATCAATTGGATTAAACTTGTCCCATCGATTTAGATCCACATCTTATTATCCTTGAGACCTAATTAATCACAGTAATCATCAGTACCATCCAATTGACTCTTAATAGGAATGGGTGTACACTTACCAATGGTATACCCATTAATTGGCACAAGGGGATAATAATGATAGATTTCATCTTGACCATTGAACGTTTCCACAGTCCTACTACCACGTACCCAAGACACCGATGTGTTGACCTACAGTTGGCCTCATTCATTGCTGACTCAAAGCAAATGAATAGATATAAACTTGAGTTTATTATTGTCTCAGGATTAAGAGTCTATTGTCAGGGAATTATGAGAACGGACCTTAAAGTAAAGACAATGTTCATAAGGTGCTTCTCATGGTCCTTCAATACATTCAATATACCAGTAAGATGATCCAGAGTCTTACACTCCGATGATCGAGACAGATCATGCTATCTCATAGTGATCGTAATACTGCAACTTTATCAGATGAGATGCCCAATCTCATCACCGGTTGTGAATCAATTTAAGTATAAGATTTGCGACATATGTCTCTCGTATGAGGATCTCATCCACACATGTATTACATCTAATATATGTGTGGGCTCCGGTTCATCTCATGAACCATCATGTCATTCTTATTGGTTATGTGCAAGTAAGTAATAAAACACCATTCATCTCATGAAAGGAAAACATGATTATATTAATAAATGAAAAATTAAATCAATTTATTACATCATCCACTGGATTGAGACCATATAATCTAACAATCTCCCATTTGGGCTAACTGCCAGTCTAGGTTGCATCTCATGCCCATGTCGTCTACATGCTGCTCAAAGACTTTGGTGGTCAGTAAAGGGATCTGTTAGATTATCCGCTGGTGTTATCTTGGTGATTGCAATATCACCTCTCTGCATAATCTCTTCGACCAACTGATATTTCCTCTGTACAAGCTTTTGGCATTTATGGCTCCTGGGTTCCTTGGACTGGGCGACTGCCTCGCTACTGTCATAGTAAACTGTGAGTGGCTGTCACGCCAAAGGTACCACTCCAAGTTTCATAAGGAATCTTTTGAGTCATACTGCTTCCTTAGCTGCTACACAAGCTGCTACTTATTCAGCCTCCAAGGTGGAATCAGCGGTACATTTCTGTTTAATACTCCTCCAGTTGATAGCTCCACTTCCATGCATAAACACATATCTAGAGGTTGATTTCCTGAAATCCTTATCTGACATGAAGTTAGAATCCGTGTATTCGACTGGAATCAACTTATCACTGCCATAAGTCAACATGTAATCTCTAGTCCTTCTCAAGTATCTGAGAATACATTTTACAGCAGTCCAATGGTCAGGACCTGGGTTAGATTGATATCTGCTGACTAGGCCTACTGCGTGACAGATATCCGGTCTAGTACAAAGCATCGCATACATGAAGCTACCAACAGTCGAAGCGTATGGTATCGCTCTCTTCTACTCCTTTTCCTCAGGTGTCTTGGGACACTGATCCTTGGAAAGGTACATTCCTTGCTTGAAAGGTGTGAAACCCTTATTGGAATCCTGCATAGCAAACCGTACCAGCACCTTATCTATGTACCTTTCCTAAAGATTACATCTTTTAATGATTTTTGGTCAATCAGATAATCTTCCTCCTGAAAAACCGCATTGGTGCTAATAAGCACTTTCTGCTCTCTGGGATAACCAACTTTTAGTTCCTTTAGGATATATCCTATAAAAGTGCATACTTCCGACTTCGATCACAACTTATTTGTCTTAAACTTGAGCACGTGTACCGGACAACCCCAAATATGTAAATGTTGTAAACTAGGCTTTCGCCTGGACCACAACTCCTAGGGAGTCTTAAGTACAGCCTTAGATGGTATGAGGTTTAGTATATATATTGCAGTATCCAAGGCATATCCCCAAAAGGATATAGCCAATCTTGAGAAACTCAGCATAGAACTGATCATATCTAAAAGAGTCTGGTTCCTCCTTTCTACTACTACATTCTGTTGAGGCATACTAGGAGCAGACAACTGGGACAGAATCCCATTCTTTGATAAGTATCTTATAAATTTAGATGAGAGATATTCCCCTCCTCGATTTGATCGAAGAGTCTTGATACTTTTACCTAATTGCTTTTCCGCTTCCGCTTGAAACTCCTTAAACTTTTCAAAAGCCTCGGACTTACGGTGCATAAGGTATATGTATCAATATCTTGAGTAATCATCTGTGAAAGTGATGAAGTACTCATATCTTCCTCTCGCTCTAACATTTATGGTCAACACACATCAATATGCACTAATTCCAATAAATTTTTGGGCCTATTGCCCTTGGAAGAAAAGGGTCTTTTGGTTATTTCCCTTCCAGATAGGACTTGCAGACAAGCATTGGTTCTACTACCAATGAAGGCAAGATACCATCTTTCACGAGCCTGTCAATCTTGTTTAGGTTAATATGACCTAGCCTCAAGTGCCAAAGTTTAGTTGGATTAGATGAAGGTGACTTTCTCTTTAATGATGGCCTTTTGATTATTTCGGTATCATGTATCTCATATATTTTAGGAGTTAACAAATAAAGTTCATTGATTACCTTGCTAGGACATATAAAAGTACCGTTCCTATTTATGACAACTTCAGTACCAAAAGTAATAGAATAACTTTTATTCACCAAACTAGAAACTGAAATTAAATTCCGCCTTAAAGACGGTACATATAGAGTATCTGACAAAACCAATATAATATTTGAATACAATAAGCTAACAACTCCCACTAAAACTGCCACCGCCTTAGCATCCGATTCCAACGTAACAATGATTTCTTTGCCACTAAAGCCTCCTAGTTTCCCGGAACCCCTACAACGAATTACAGATTTGATTAGTTGCACTGGAATCAATACACCAGGATTCTGAAGTACTAGTTGTAAAAAGTTGCAAAACTAACTTTAGAAACAAGTGACTCAATTATACCTGAGCTCTTTTTCTTAGACAGAAAACATGGTAATTCCTTTTTCAATGTCCTGTCATACCACAGGGGAAACACTTTCCCTTTGTTCCCGTACCTTTAGCCTTTGCAACACCACCATTAACATCATTCTCCACCTTAGGACTCTTGGAGACCGATCTCTTCTTGCCTTTCTGGCCTTTGCCTTTCGGCTTAGACCTGGCAATTGACTTTTTAGTCATAAGAGCAGTTGGTTTCTTCTTCATGATCCCCTTAGTTGCTACCAGCTGGCTAGACAGCTCAGCTAGGGTCAGATTCATTTTATTTATATTATAATTAATCTTGAAATGGTTGAATGAATCTGGCAACGACTCGAGGATCATGTCGATCTACGATTTTGTATCAATTGTAGCACCCAATACATCTAACTTATTCAATGAGTTTATCATTTTCAACACGTGATCCTGTACTGAGGTTCAACCATCTTTGTGCTGATGATTACCCTCGTAGCAGCCTACCTAGCGGGCCTCCCGTGGTCCTCAAACATCTCCTTTAAGTTCGATATAATATCGGATGCAGTCTTATAGGATTGATGTTGGTGTTGTAAAACACTAGACATGGATGCCTGCATATAGCACCTGACCATCTCATCGTCTTTGGTCGAGTTGGTGTAAAGGTCTTTTTGGTCCTGTGGTGTATCTGGCTTAGGCTCCTCAGGGCAGGGTGTGGTAAGGACATATTTCTATCCTGAAGCTGTCACGACAATATCCAGGTTCCTTTTCCATTCTACATAGTTGGATCTCATCAACTTATTCTGGTTGAGGATGGTCGCAAGTGGATTAAAAAGTATTCAAATTCGTGCTGTATAAACTGAAGCACATAACTATACATTCAATAAAAGAATATAAATGACATTAGGGTTTAGTATTCTACCAAATTCATCTGAGAATCATCATAACCACTAAATTCAGAATACATTGAAATTCCAATCCATTAGGGCATGCCTCCTTGGGGAGTGCGAATGCCATTTAGATTGGTGCGGATTAAATTTGGTCAAAATTAGGATTAAGACTAACTATTTATGATCCACATCATTCATTATCATCTAGGTATCTCATACCAAATAATGTATGACTCCCGATTAGCTTTGGTTTCTAAAATACATGAGGCAAATCCTTGGGGATACTACATCACTATTTTAGTTAAGTGTGACCCACCAATTAGCATTACGTGATAATCATTTTGGGCAGCTCCTCCTTGGAGAGTGGGCCCCCATCACGTCTCACCAATACTATCCTAAGGAGATCTATAACTAGTAACCAGACAAATAAAAGCCATTCGTGGGGAACGGCCATTCTCAAGATGGCGCGAGTCTAATACTTTCCTTACAATGGACCTATGGTGGAAAACCATGTGGATATCTCAATTTAAATGCCCCACTCCCACTTAATATTTTAGAATTGAGGATTTCCTTTTAAGGTCTATGGGCCCACATATATAAATATCAAATCATCTCATGATATGACCAATGATTGGTTCTAAGTCAAGTTATATTTAAGGAAAGTCCAATTTCTAAGATTAATGTTACCAATGGGTCCATCTCATGGGTCCACCAACACTTATTAGAACTCTTTTCAAAAATTAATTTGATTTGACCAATTTTGGAAATTGCTATGTTTGGGTTAGATTTGGAAACATTATATAATAAGCAAACTTCCATAAAAAGAAAGTGCTCTCCTCCACATGGCCCAAGCGGAATAGACTTCTTGAACTTCTTAGACTTTTAAAAACTCTGGGATTCCTCAAACTCTTTGGGCATCTCCAAAATGCTTTTGGTAATCTTCAAACTCTTTGATTAAGAGTCCAACTTCACTTTTCTTCTTCGTCTTGGACATTGCTGGGATTTACAAAATTAGAAAATTAAATAATTCCTATGCCTCGATGATGAGACTTACATGGTAATCTAATAATGTACATTTGGTTAGTGAGAGTCTTAGCATAAATAATGTTGAAGATAAAAGTTTTGGCCAGGGCCCACCGGACAAGAGACAACTCGTATGATTTAGGAATTCTAGAATTGATAACATACAATAAGAATGGATGATTGTTGCCATTTGATGGAAACCTTATAGGAATTGGATCCGACATCCTACTGTCAAGTGGTTAATCTGAATGATGTGCAGAATTGGCTAGAAGCTATGAGAGTGGAAATAGAATCAATTAATAAGAACCATGTGTGGCAGTTGCTCAATCTATCACAAGATTGGGGCCATGGGTTCTTAAGAAGAAATTTAAGTTGGATGGGTCTTTGAATAAATAAAAAGCACGGTTGATAGCTAAGGGATTCACAAGTTGAAGAAATAAATTATGTTTAGATGTTTTTTTTAGTCGTGAAATTCCTATCTATAGAAATCCTAGTGGCAATGGTAGTCAAACATCACAATGGTTTGAACCTAATGAATTTAAAGTCTGCGTTCCTAAAATTGTGAATAGTAGGAAGAGCTTTACATGTAATCTGTGAGTTGTGTTATAAGGTTATGAGAATAGAAGTGTACAAACTATTTGATAGCACCATGTGGATTTTTAGAATCCTCAGGATAGTGACATGGGAATTTCACGGAGCAATATATAAAAAGTGTTTTGTCCCCAAAATAGTGACATACTTTTTTGTCAATGCGGTGGGAGTGGTTGTTGGTATGCACCAAGTAACCTAGAAATAAGCTACTTAATATGCAAGAAAAAGTGGTTGAATGCTGATTGGTTGAATGAAACTACTAAAAACAGTAAGTTAAATTATTTAAATAAATCAAAAGCTCAATGGAAAGTAACCTAACACACAAGAAGACTACTAGGATTAAAAACAATGCGAATGAATGAACTAGGGTTTCATCTACTACCCTAACCCTATCTTATGGATGTCCCTTATTATCCCTTAATAAAAAAAATCAGAATTATTGGTGACATTTATCAACCTAGACCAGGGCATATGTATCTAGATAATGATTCCCCTAAACCCAATTCATGAGTGGCATACTACATAAATTGCTAAGCATGGCATATGTCCTAGTCAATACATGCATGATGCATTAAAACAATGGGAATGATAAATGCATGAGTCTAAGCATGGCATATACCTAGATTATTTATGGTTCTAAACCCTAGATGTGTAACATCAAGATCAATCAAAGATAAGTTAGCTAATCTTAAATTTAATTGAACATGGCATGGTTGGCATGGCATATACACAACTCAGCAAATCAAAAACACGGTTTAGAAACTCAACCAACAAAACTGAAATCTCAATTAAAGAATGCCAAAAGGGACTACATAAAATTAGGCCAGGGTTTCAATTACACCCTAGCCCTAAAAAAATTAGCTACTCATGTTTGGAATTGAAAATAACATGGAAAAGATGGTCATAAGAAAAAAAAAAAAAAAAAACACACTAGAAGATTGATGAAGAAGGTGGCACGGCCAGCAGCTTGCTTGCTTCCTCCTTGGCTTCAAAAAGCTCCCAAATCTGATGGTGTACGGCTGCTAGGGCTGGTATTCGGTGCTGGTCATCCATGCGTTGTGTCCCCTTTTATGGTTTTGCAAAAGCAATCTTTAGCAAGGAGTTTCCTCCTTTTTAGGCTTTGTTTCCTTCTATGATTAGATCTATTGCTTGCTTTTTCAAGTAAGTTTCCTAATTAGATGAGAATAGAAGTCTTCTTTTCTTGGTTTGCAGGACATGATTGGGCTTTTCTTCTTTTCCTTTGTTTATGGTTTCTTGCTCTCCAATTCTTTCTAATTTGAATTTTAGGTTATCCAAAGAATTAGAAAGGAATCTTGAAAATTTGAAAAAACTTGGATGGGCCCACCATGGCTCCTCCTCCTTGGGATTCACGCCTGAATCTCTCATTAATTCTTTTATTGCTGAAATTCTTCTCTTTTAGCTCCTTGTGACATTTTCATTAAAAATAACGATGACAATGTAAAAACAAATAAAATAACCATGAACTAGCACAAGATAAACCAAATATTAGGGCTCAAATTATAAACAATTAGGCACTTATCAGTTTGTTATCGTCATTGGAAACCACGACCTAATCTATAGTGCCCTCTTAATTGTCCATGATTGTTGTTGGTGTTGGAAGTAGGTGGGCCTCGTGGATAGGTTTTCAAAACTTTTGACCCACTTGACTCAGGGATCAACTACCCATAAGGCCATAAAACACATCTAGGATACAATCCCTCAATCTCATCAACCATGTACAACAATAAACTCTATCTAGAAGATAGAAAACCAGCAACAATTAAGCAACCAAAATCTACGACATACAAGGATATAGATTATACATTTGGAGCCCGATAGTGCTCTAATGGAGAAGCAGACTTGCTTGATGAAGAAACTCTTTCTTTGTAAGCAACTTAGGATCTCCAAGACTTCTTGGTCTTCCACGCTATGTCCCGTATCAGATCTCTTCTCTAAAGGAGATGGGTGGGATCTCCTAAAGTAAACAACGAGAAGCTCTAAACAATCTAGAGGAGAAACTAGAAGAGGAAAAGGAGAGATGGGATGTGCAACTCTTGCACACACTAAGGTATTTGGTGTGGATTCCAATGAGGGAATTAGCATGGGGCGTCCAACCCTTGGTTCTCCTCTATTTATAGCCTCAAGCAACCTCCTCTTTTACTAATTGAAAAAGAAGTCTCACTTCCACAATAATTAGTAACTTATTATTACCACTATTAAAAGTCTCACTTCAAATAGAAATAGTAACTTTCTAATTCCTTCCTTTTAGAGTTCAAGTAGAACCGGAAACTTTCTAATAACTTAGGCTAGCTGGGGACCACTAGGGCCTGTTTGGGGGCTTTACTAGTGGAGTTGACTGGAGTAAAGGTTATTTTGAGGAAATAATAAAATATAAGCGGGTTATGATGGTATTTTGTTTTTAGTTGTTTGTGATGAAATCTTTTTGACTTTTTTTTTATTGAAAAGTGGAGTTTTTTTTGTCTTCTAGTGGAGAAATGAAGTTAGTTTTTGACTTTTTTTGAAAAAATATGGTGGGAAATTTGAATTAAAGTGTTTTGGTGAGAATTTTTTTTATAGAAATTGGGCCTTTACCTTACTTGACTCTACTAGTAAAGCCCCCAAACAGGCCCCTAGGGATTCCGTAGAAAGCTGGCTCCAACTGGGACACTGTGACGCCCCGGAGTCCCACATCGACTATAGAGAGGAAAGTGAATGGGGTTATATGTAGAGCTTACACCCTTACCTTGCATGAGGCCTTTTGATGGGTTGAGGCCCATTAGAAGCAAAACCGTGAGGCCGGTGGGCCAAAGCGGACAATATCATGCATGGGTATGGGTGGGGCGTTACAAATGGTATCAGAGCCGACTCTCGACTAGTTCGAGTGTGGGTCCCTTGCCGTGGTCTGGTGCAAGTGGGCGGGTCTCCATGTGGGCGGGCCAAGAGGGCTGGCAGGCTACAGAGACTGGCAGGCTACTGCACAGGGACGTGCAGCCTTAAGGGGGGTGGATTGTGACGCCCCGGAGTCCCACATCGACTATAGAGAGGAAAGTGAATGGGGTTATATGTAGAGCTTACACCCTTACCTTGCATGAGGCCTTTTGATGGGTTGAGGCCCATTAGAAGCAAAACCGTGAGGCCGGTGGGCCAAAGCGGACAATATCATGCATGGGTATGGGTGGGGCGTTACAGACACTGCGACCCCACATCTCGTGTGCAATCCGGGCCCACAGTTAATTGCAAATAACTCCACTATATAAATGTAAATTGCACTCCAGTCTTAGGAATAAATTACAAAGAAGACCTTAAACTTCCCAATTACCACAAGTAGGCCCCTCTATCCTTATCCATAGATCAATTGGTCCTGTCCACCAATCTTAGATCCATATCTTATTATCCTTGAGCCCCAATTAATTCTAGTGATCATCAGTACCATTTAATTAACTCTTAATTTGAGATGGGTGCACACTTACTAATTATAAATCCATTAATTGGCACAATGGGATAATATAGATAGATTCCATCTTGACCATTTAATGTTCCCACAGTCCTACTACCACGTATCCAAGACACCAAGGTGTTGACATACAGTTGGCCTCACTCATTGGTGACTTAAAGCTAATGAATAGACAGAAACTTGAGTTCATCAATGTCTCAAGATTGAGAGCCTATTGCTAGGGAATTATGAAAGCAGACCTTAAAATAAGACAGTAATCCATAAGATGCTTCTCATGGTCTTTCAATACATCCAATGTACCAGCAACATGATCCAGAATCTTACATTCTGATGATCGAGACAAATCACACTATCTCATAGTGATCAAATTGCTGGAACCTCATCGGATGAGATGCCCAGTCTCATCACGGGTTGTGAAGATATTTTAAGTGTAAGATTTGTAACACATGTCCCCCGTATGTGGATCTCATCCATACACAATATATCACATCTAGTATACTAATGGGACCCGGTTCATCTCATGAACCATTATGTCATATGTATTGGTTATGTGCATGAAGTAATATAACACCATTCATCTCATGAAAGGAAAGCATAATTTTATTGATAAATAAAGAAATTAATCAATTTATTACATCATCTGATGGATTGAGACCATACAAACTAACACTTGGATCCATGATAGTTACCTCGCTGAGAGGTGGGGTTAGGAGGCTATGGAAGACATCATTGGTTTATTAAGAGGAGTGTGGAAAATTCATCCAAGGACTTTGTGTTTTCTATGGGGCGTGTGTTGATAGCAATTTTGAATTGATGATAGGCAGATGAAAGTCCATTCAAATTTGGAAGTATTAAATCAACTTCGTTTATTGTAGCACCACAAGCTACAAGTTTGACATGCATGATTTTTATTTCTTGCAGATAGTCCTTCGTAATGGTTGGTACTTTCTGCAGATTCTACAATTTCCTTTTGAGTTGGATCACATGAGATTGAGTTAATGATGCATAGTGTTTCTCGAGATCTTCCCAAACAACTTTGGAAGTTTGCAGTGCAACAATTTTGGGTAGAACAATTGCATAAGTTTTGAATTGATCTATGTAAGAAGATTTTGATGTTGGACAGTCCACTCAGTATATGGGATTGACAGTAGAGGAGAGCTTTCGTTAGTTTCATTAAGGAACTGAAGAGGGCCGGGTTTTGAGCCAACAACAAATCCTGGCTAGGTACATTGATCGCCAAACATGATAATTTTGTTCGATCTAATTTAATGAGTACCAGGTGTGAGATGTGTAAGACCCCGACCCGAGAGACCTCGATTAGTACTGATTAAGTCGTGTATTAGTCTTAAGCTTGATTAGTAGATTTTAGTTTAGTTTGGGTTTAGAATAGCTTTGTTATAGCTTTGGAAAATTTTGAGTGCCTTGGTACTTAGTGGGGCCCTTTAAGGGTTCCTTTTATAACCTTGCGTTTTCTTAGGGGATTTTCTGAGATTCTTGTGATTAATGTTTTTATCCCATTTTACTTATCTTGTTAACCTCTACAATTTTCATGTTGATCCCGTTCCTGTTCGAAATCCTGAAACCCAACTTTCCTAGCTTCAAGGGCAAAACAGTCTTTTTACACTAAATCTGTACCCAAATTTGATATTCCCGAAACCTACGAAACATATACTTTTTGGAAACTAGAAATTTCGACGAACAACTTTCCCTTCTTCGTCGATTTCATCCGAGGTCCCGATAACCATGATTTCAGCCCAATGAGATTTGCTAGTAAGTGGAGCCCACTCCCCATTGCTTTATAAGGGAACCTTTCTCTTCACCTTTCCCTTTTCCAGCCCAAAAGCAAACCACCTAGGGTATTCTTGCTTTTTCTCTTCTTCTTCTTGCTCTCTTTCCCTAAATCACCACCAACCTTGCATCACTTGATAAATGGATGTCATCATCTTCTCCACCATCTTGAAGGCTACCTATTGATACCATTTTTGGAGAAAACCACCTATCACAAGATCCTCATTGAGCTAGTCTTGACCATTTGGAGAACCTACAAGTAAGCAACCCTCTTAAGCTCTTAGATTTGTGTTCCTCTAGCCTTGGAGAAGCTCTATTTGCATTATTGAAGCTTTCTCCTTCCTTGTTCATTGTCTTGACCATTTTAGGGTCTTATTTGGGGTTTTCTTGTAGCTTGAGCCTTTGGCTTGGAAAGCTTATTTAGAGCTTGGATTGCTTGTCAGAGACTCAAGGCAAGTGGATGAAATGATAGATTGAGCATTTAAATAATTTTATGAAGAATATGGTTGATTTGTCATTCCTACTCATGTTCATTGACATGTATAGATTTTTAAATAAATGCATCTTGTTAGCTTGTTTAACTCTTGAAAAGATTGACATTTATGGTCTTGTGTTTCATACGTGTTTATGGCATTAAATGAATCTTGTGGATGTTAGATTTTCTCCTTCTCTTTTGTGGTTGTATGTAATGAAGAAGAAGGTGATTGGAGGATGTTGTAGAAGTTTTGAAGGATGTTTGAATGAGATTTTGAACCTCTGAATTTGATGAAAGAATGAGGTTTAAAGGAGTTTGTATGAATAGGAAAGAAGAGAAGTAGAACTGTCTTGGAATCAGTTTCTGGACAGTTCGCTCGAGCGAACTTAACAGGTCGCTTGAGCGACCTGTCCAGAAAGGGATTTCATCCCATCCAGTAGACAGTTCGCTCAAGCGAATATATATACTCGCTCGAGCGAACATTCCTAGGACCCTCCCAGAACTCTCACAGAAACTTCTTAGTTCGAGCGAACGTATAATTCGGTTGAGCCAACATGTCCGCTCGAGCGAACCTTCCTAGAAAACCATTCTAGGGAGCTCGTCGCTGGAGCGAACTTCTGGTACGCTCGAGCGATGGATACTATTCATCTGGGACTATTTTGGGAGCAAAAATAAAATGTTTAAATGATTGAGAGAGGTTTATTGGGAACCCTATTGTAATGGGAAGACTTATAACCATTATTTAACACTCGTTTGAGAAAGGAACCACATAACAAACATTCATTGTAAGTCTTGAAAATTTCTAAGGCGTACAAGGAGCCCAGAATGTCTCCAAACTGAAGAAGTACCAAGTCTATATTGAAATCAACATACGGGACCCTTATTCACCTTGATCTGATTTTAAATCCCGATACTTGTCCCGAAATTCATGATTTATGATTTATTATTTCCGAAAATATTGAAATCGACGTACGGGACCCTTATGACAATTCATTTTTAGCAGTTATTATGTGTTGCCACATGACCGCAAAGCTAATTAGCATAATTTCTCTTGAAATTTCCACTTGAAGTTTGAATAGGATGATTTGAAAATGTCTTATGTCCAATGAAGATTAGTTAATAAGCCATAAATACCACATCTGTGTCGAAGTCCAATAGTTGATCTTAAAAAAATTCGTATATTTGTGCTGCCGCTTGTTCAACATAGGAGAAAAATGGATTGACTTTTTTCTTCTCTTGTAATTGGAAATGAGAAACAAAAGACAAAGGGGGTTATTATTTGCAATTAATTCCATATATAAGCCATATGAAGATGCTAGTCTATAGGTTTTCCTTTGTCCTTTTGTTCGCAAATATAAATTTTACTTGTTCATGGTTCTCTTTATTTGAAACTAATTTTTCACCTGTAATGGTTAGGAACTGTTGCCCAATGAACAGCAGCAAGATATTACAATGTCTCTCAAAAGTTCCTTTCAGAACATGAATGTGAATTCAGTGAAATCAAGGGGTTGGTTTGGGGAAGTTCTCAAGTCGAAAGGAAAACCTAAGACACCATATCAGGTCTCTCTTTCTTTTTCTTAGATTTTATTCTTAAATTACATTTATGCCATTAATGCCCAAACAAAAACTAATTTGTTATGCTTTTACTTGAATGTTTGTTTTTGACAGTTCTTGAATATCTGGACTTTGAGAGAATATTTGAGACTTGATTTGGCAATGACTGAGCCACCTTTTGAAATAAACTTTGAAAGGATTGTGGATGACTTCGTCTTCATGTGCTTCCTCGCTGGGAATGACTTTTTGCCACACCTCCCTACATTAGAAATTCATGAGGTTTGGCCGGCTGCTCATAATCTGTTTCCTTTCTTATGGGCAAACTATGCTGCAAGAGAATTTCTTTTTTTAACTGGTTTTTTAGCACTGATGATATAAATTTCTTTTATTATTCTAGTGTGGAACTTTTAGTTTCCATTGAAATTATAGTTATTTTGCCTCAGATGGAAACAAAAAGGGAAAATAAATGCTTTGTAAGGTTTCATTTGCAATTTATGTTTTCGTAATCAGTGAAATTCTTACTGTAAATTTGTTAGGTTATCTTTTTGTTTAATTTGTATAATTACTTAGATCATCCATGTGACACTCCATTGTCCTATGTCTTAAAAGGTTATCATTGGTGCTCTTTGGTAAGTAGCTCTAGCATTTTTTAGAGTGAAGGGGCATTATCACATCATAGTTGATTCTGAATAGTGTTCTGAAGAATGGATTCATTTTGTTTTAATTACAAGCAGAGAAGCCATCCCTAAAAGACATTCATTGATAGCCCTATGTGTTATCAATCATCATTTCCGTGGAGGAAACTGTTTTCAGGACACATTATTCAAATTGTGGAAGTCAATACTGATGCAGCCAAAAGGCAGCACAGAGGTGGGAAGAAGAACGCAGCAAATTAACAACAACGAGAGTGGGAGAAAATGGTTTTCGCTAATTGAAAGCTAAAGCTTCAATAGTGCCTTTGACAGGATAAAAAAATCAACTAGCTTCCATGGACAGCCCCCATGGTATTTATAGGCTAACTGTAATTAAAGCATTGAACTGAGAACAAGGAGAAATTAAAGACTTCAACAAGTAACAAGGACAATTAAAGACTTCAACAGATAACTAGACATAAATTTCTTAAAGACTCAACAAGTAACAAGGACAATTAAAGGCTTCAACAGATAACCTTGGACTGATAGCAGGCCCATTAATAGACTTAAACTTCCAAGATGATTCTTGGTTTCTTTCAACAAATGGACTGGGCAGATGGGTCAACAATAAAACCCATAACCTTGGACTGATAGCAGGCCCATTAAGAATGAGCCAGATGCTCCTGCATCAAGTGCCTCTGGTGAGAAAAAGTTCGACCTCAAACTCTGCAATTGCTTCTTGAAGTTATCCAGAACTTGAGCATCTGTTTGCTTTAAATCATTCTCAGAAATCAAGGCAACTTCAGTAGGTGGCTTGTTCTTCCATTGAACTAGAAATTTGATATAGGAATTGTTCCTTGTGGTAGTGATTTGCCAATCGAGACTGTCAATATCCTTGCTGTGAACTTCTAAAATCTGTTGCCTCCACATAGCCTCAGTTATTGACTGCTCATTTCCATGATAAATGTGCAGATCGGAAATATTGAAAATTGGAGAGATGTTGAGAAATTCAGGAAGCTCAATTTTATAAGCGTTACTGCCAATGCATTTTAACACTTTACACGGCCCAATCTTCTTGTATTTCTGCTTGTTATACTGACCGGTTGGAAACCTTTCCTTTCGAAGATACACCATAACTAAGTCACCCTCTTGAAATTCAGCTTGTTGTCGATGAAAATCAGCTCTTTCTTTGTACCTGTCATTGGATTGCTGAATCTTCCTCCTAACTTCTTCATGAATTTGTTTTAAATGAGTAGCAAATGATTCCCCATCACAACTAACCCTTTTGGTCTGGTAATGGAGCCAAATCAAGAGGCTGAATGGGATTCATGCCATTAACAATCTGAAATGGAGTCTTCCCAGTTGACCGGTTGATGGAACTATTGTAGGCAAACTCAGCTTGTGGCAAAATATGAACCCACTGCTTCGGCTTGTCCCCTGCAAGACAACGCAACAAATTGCCATGGCTTCTATCTACAACATCAATTTGGCCATTTGTTTGAGGATGGCAGGTAGTGCTGAATTGAAGTGTAGTGCCCAGCTTCTTCCAAAGAGTCTTCTAGAAATAACTCAAGAATCGAGGGTCTCTATCTGATGTGATGGTCTTGGGTACTCCATGGAGACGCACAATCTTAACAAAGAAGAGTTGCGCAGTATGAGAAGCATCAAGAGTATTCTTACAGGGAATGAAGTGTGCCATCTTGGAGAAGTGATCGACCACCACAAGTATAGAATCATAACCTTGCTGCATGCGAGGCAACCCCACCACAAAATCGAGAGAAACATCCTGCCATGGTGTTGTAGGAATGGGCAAAGGTGTATATAAACCAGTGTTTTGAGAGTGCCCCTCAGCAAGTTGGCATGTCCTACACCTTTCCACGAATCTTGCAGTGTCTCTTTTCAGCTTGGGCCAATAATATTTTTCTTCCAATTTTCCTATAGTTTCGTCTCGCCCAAAGTGCCCACTCAAAACCACCACCATGTGCTTCTTCTACAAGCTGTAAGCGAATGGAGGATTCTGGAATACACAAGCGGTTGTGGTAAAAAAGATAACCATCTTGTATAATAAAACCAGTTGGCTGACCTTCTTTTGTCTGCATATTCGAGGACCGAAGTATGCATCCCTTTCGTACATATCAGGCAGTAATTCAAACCCAATAACAACAGAAGAAACCCCAATAACAGAAGAAACCCCAATAAGAAGATGTTCTCGCCTACTTAAAGCATCAGCAACTGTATTATGCTTACCAGATTTGTGCCTAATTACAAAATTGATTTCTTGAAGATAAGAAACCCATTTAGCATGTCATGCACTGAGTTTCTTTTGAGCACTTAGAAACCGAAGAGCTTCATGATCAGAATATAAGATGAACTCCTTGTGAATGAGATAGTGTCTCTAATGTCTTAATGCTTGGACAATAGCATAGAATTCCAAGTCATAAGTAGAGTACCTGATCTTCTCTTTGCTCAACTTCTCACTGTAGAAAGCTACTGGTCTTTTTTGTTGAGTTAAGACAGCACCTATCCCAACATGAGACGCATCGCAATGTACTTCGAATAGTTTGTTGAAATCTGGCAAAGCAAGGATGGGAGAGTCTGTCAATCTTTTCTTCACCAGTTGAAAACTCTTTTCTGCTTCAACGGACCAAATGAATTCTCCTTTCTTCATGCAATCAGTCACTGGTGCAATTAAAGTGCTGAAATTCTTGATGAAACGCCTATAGAAAGTCGCAAGGCCATGAAAACTTCGAACGTCCCCAACAGATCTTGGAGTTGGCTATCCCACAATTGCATTGACCTTCTCTTTGTCAACATGAATACCTTCAGCAGTGATTACAAAGCCTAAGAATATCAGATTTGTAGTCATGAAACAACACTTCTTGAGGTTGATATAAAGCTTTTGCTCCTGCAGCACTTGAAAAACTTGCCTCACATGTGTAACATGATCAACAGGGGTGACACTATAAATTAAAATATCATCAAAATAAACTACTACAAATTTTCCCAAAAATGGTTTTAGAGTGTGTGTCATTACCCTCATGAAGGTGCATTAGACAGCCCAAATGGCATGACAAGCCATTCGTACAACCCTTCCTTTGTTTAAAAGGCCGTCTTCCATTCATCTCCAGGCCTGACTCGAATTTGGTGGTACCCGCTCCCTAAGTCAATTTTAGAGAAGATTTTAGCGCCAGCTAGAGCATCCAACATTTCATCCAACCTGGGAATAGGAATTCTGTACTTCACAGTAATTTTGTTTATTGCACGGCTGTCAACACACATTCTCCATGTGCCATCTTTCTTTGGAGTCAACAATGCTGGGACTGCACATGGACTTAAACTCTCCCTAATGAACCCCTTTTCCAGCAGTTCAAAGACCTGCCTCTGAAGTTCCTCCAGTTCTTTTGGGCTCATCCGATAGTGTGGGAGGTTAGGCAAACTAACCCCTAGGACCAAATCTATACAATGTTGTATTTGCCTCATGGGTGGTAATTCATTTGGTAGCTCATCAGGCATTATTGTCAAAAACTCCTTCAGAACTGGCTGTAGTAATTCATTAACTTCCGAATTAATAGAAGTCTCAGGAATTCCCTTGGTAATTGGCATGTATATGGCTGAATCATCATCAACTTCCCTCATGAACTGTTTGAAGGAAAGGATGACTTCTGAATTTCTTTCAAGTACCACTTGTGGGGAAGGTTTCGGAGGCCAAAGTGTGATCTTGACACCATCCTTAGCAAAGGAGTAACAGTCATGAAACCCAACATGAATGACCTTCCTATCATAATGCCATGGTCGACCAAGAAGGATGTGGCATGCATCCATTGGCAATACATCACACCAAATTTCATCCTTATGAAGTTTCCCAATGGAGAAATTTACCAAACATTTCTTAGTGACAGGAGTTTCATTACCTCTTTTGAACCAAGAAATATGGTAGGGGTGGTGATGGTTTTCACATGGAAGATTTAACTTTCTAACCATTTCTTCAGACATCATACTTCCACTGCTACTTGAGTTGATGATAATGGTGCATACTTTGCCTTGCGCGGTACATCTCGTATGAAAGATGTTTGTTCTCAACCAGGGTTTAGATTCTGATTTTTCAGCCGCTAAAATCTGCTGTAATACCAGCAAATCACCTTCATCGGGTTGCACATTTTCTTCGAATTCTGGAACTGCATTGGTTGTTTTGAAGCCAACCAAAAGTGCCTCTTCCCCTTCCTGTTCTTGCTTCTCAAGATCTGATTTAGTAGAGTCGATCAGGTGATTTTCTTTCTTAGGACACTCATAGGACCTATGCCCACTTTCTCCACATCTAAAACACTTGATAATAGCTCTTCCTGTGCTAGTAAAATGAACTGCAGGCTGTTTTGTCTTTGTAGCGGCAGGTTTGGCATTTGAAGAGCTTCCACTAATCTTTAAATTAGAGGATGTCGATGCAGGGTTCTTGCTCACAACTGTGGTAAATCTTCTCCCTGTGACCCTATTCAATTTGATCTCAGCTTTCAAAGCACATTGGACAGCTTTGTCTAATGTCTTTAGCTCTGTCATAGCAATCTCATTTTGGACCTGATACTTTAGACCAGAGACAAAACGTGAAATGAGCTGTGGCTTTGTTTCCCTTAGCTTGTTTCGATTCAAAAGTAAATAGAAATTTTCTGCATATTCCGTAACTGAACTTGTGCCTTGCCTGAGATGATGCAAACGCTGATATAAAGTCTGAGCATAGTCACTAGGCAGAAACTTAGCCTCAAGGGCAGCTTTCATACGTCTCCAGGTGGAGATTCTTCTTTTTCCTTGTGCCACACGATCTTCTTGTAACATTTTCCACCATATAAGAGCAGGGCCTCTTAAACAAGTTTGCACGAACTTGATTTTTTGTAACTAAGGTAGATTCTTCCACTCGAAGAAGACATCAATACTCTCCATCCAGTCAGTAAATTCATCCGGATTGAAGTGGCCTGAAAATTCAGGCCCGTCTACCCGAATGTCTCTTTGACTCTTCTCAAGAGCTTGGATAATTCTTTCAACAAATGGTAAGTTAGCCTGATCTTGAAGTGCCTCATCCACTCCTTCATTATCAGACTCACTTTCAGCCACACGGTGAGTCAATTCGAGTTGTTCCAGCCACTGCCTGATTTCTTCTGTTTCTCCTTGGTTGTTGGTGTGATTTCCTCTTCCACAAGCACCATGACCCCTGCGACCAGCACCTCTTCCCCTGGCAGCCATTGCGCGTAACGCAGCAAATGTAAGGCGCACTTAAAAGAAAGGGGGAAAAATGAGCGAACAGATCGAGGACCCGCTCTGATACCAAAATGATGCAGCCAAAAGGCAGCACAGAGGTGGGAAGAAGAGCGCAGCAAATTAACAACGAGAGTCGGAGAAAATGGATTTCACTAACTGAAAGCTAAAGCTTCAATAGTGCCTTTGACAGGATAAAAAAATCAACCAGCTTCCATGGACAGCCCCCATGGTTTTTATAGGCAAACTGTAATTAAAGCATTGAACTGAGAACAAGGAGAAATTAAAGACTTCAATAAGTAACAAGGACAATTAGAGACTTCAACAGATAACTAGACATAAACTTCTTAAAGACTCAACAAGTAACAAGGACAATTAAAGGCTTCAACAGATAACCTTGGACTGATAGCAGGCCCATTAATAGACTTAAACTTCCAAGATGATTCTTGGTTTCTTTCAACAAATGGACTGGGCAGATGGGTCAACAATAAAACCCATAACCTTGGACTGATAGCAGGCCCATTAAGAATGAGCCAGATGCTCCTGCATCAAATACAGATTTGTTTTTGATCATTATTTTGGCTACTGGTAAAATATTTGCCAACTGCTCGGGATATAGCTCCTCTCTTGTGAAAGCAACATCTTTTTTCAGTCTTACCCATAATTTTTGGATGAAACTTTGTTTGTGCTTGCTTAACTGGCTTAAGGTCACAAGAGTTTAATTTATGAGTGGGTATATGGGGATCTAAAGTGGCATTTCTTCCAAAAATAATGTGTGACAGATGTGCTAAAAAGATGTTATCATTTATATTCTTGCGAACAAGCCATCTTTTATGTGCACTTGCTGTTCTAGTATCATCTTTTGTTCAGTATGTGTGTGTACCTAAAACTACAAATAATAATAATAATAAGTCCATCTTTTACAATGGAGCTAAACTTTCCATATTTTTCCTTGTGTTCCTAGTTCACTTCTTAAATGCTTCTCGTGTTTCACAGTTCAGTTCTCATTTATTTCTCAAGCAACTATTACTTGATTTCCTGTGCTTCATGTTTAAAATGAACCATGTCTCCTTTTTTTCATGTTGATATCATTTTCTGCCCAGAACCTTCTGATTCTTCATATAACTCCTAGTAACCAATTATAATAGCCAAAAACTCTCCAACTAATTACTAAACAACCTAACTGGCTATACAACAAATTTCTAACTAACCAACCAACCAGCTGGTCAGTTTATTCCTGATACATGTGGGCCATGTCGACCATTATCATTGCATGGGCCTAAACAATCAATCTTGTTGTCTTGGGGCCTAAGCCGGGCAAGGCATCTGTTGTTCCTGTTCAAGTTGCTTCAATGCCAATTACTCTGTAATTGAAGTTTGTAACTTATTTTCTGTTGCATGTAACACAGGAATCAGGATATGCCAGCTTTTATTATTTGAAGAAGTTTAACTTGTTGGTATTTTATTCTTCAGGGGGGAATTGATTTGCTAATGACAGTTTATAAAGAAAGATTCAATAGCATGGGAGGTCATCTCATTGATACACATCGAGTAACATCCTCTCCATGTCTTTTAGTTTGACCTTCTTGACTGTGGAAAACATGCATATGTAGCTGTAGTAGAATAGTCATGTTGCATCAAAGTTCTATTTATTTGTTGTACAACACTGGCAGTTGAAAGAGAAGAATGCTAGCTATATGAAGAAGAAGAGGGTTGAAAGGTTTATTGCAGCAGTTGGTTCATACGAAGAACAGATATTTCAGAAACGATCAGAGATGAGAGAGGTTTGCTTGTATATGCTAATAATATTGCTTTTCTACATTGGCACTGAAAATTTGAAAAGCTGAACTAGTTCTTTGCTTACAGTATGGAATACCTGCTTTGTTGCAATCTGCTAGCTGTATTGAATTGCTTATTGTATGGAACTGATCCTATCCATGATATCAAAGAAATGCACTGAATTCCTTAGTCAGTGTCCTACTTGCTGAAAAGGAGAAATAGATATAGGATAGACTGTTTTTTTTTCTTTTTCGAAGCACTAACCTATTGTTCTATTCCGATTAAATTGCCTGAAGTTTCTTGAAGTGATTTCTCTTATTTGTATCTGCAGCAAAACCTACGAAGGATCTTGCGTAAAATGGATGAAGCCAACAAGGAAGAAATTGATAGTGAGGTGAGAATAACATAATTTGTTGGCAACTGTGAAACCTCAAGGATGATTCCTGTTGCCTATTGCATTTCGAACTGATGTTGTATTTGATTCCTGTCCAGCAAGAATTCAACCAAACAGGTACATGTTATTCAGAGTTCAATCCAGGAAAGGGTTATTCTAGACTGAATGATAAGTCCCTGAGTCTTGGAAGAGTGGAATCCATGTGGGCTTCGGACCAAGAAATAGTTGCTGCTGACTGCATGGAATCTTTTAATTGTACAGATACCGATGTATGTTGATTCATTCCCCCTTCAATCCACAAGGTCACAAGTTATGTTGTTTTAAGAAAAAAAAAATAATGATAAGGTTACAGTTTGTTGCAAAAATTACAATTTCTGGTTATATATATTGTAGATTTTTCATCGTGGAGTCTTGGACTAAATTCTTTGAGTTATTTTTATCTCCAGCTGGACAATGTTTCTGTCTGTTTAGGATGATTTGGTATTTAATTAATAGATTTTCAGCGCAAATGAGCCAGTTTCCCTGAAAGAAGCTTGCCCAAGCTTGCCCCATTCTGTTTCAGGTTTAATATGTAGGCCCAGGGCTTGCCCAGTCGCAACATATTTTTACTCCCTTCGTATTCAGCATTGGATGGGCTCGGTCGACAATACCCAGAAAAATATGAACGTGTTGGAATAATTGGCTTTCTGTTATTTGTCGATGGCTGATATCACCGTATAATGTTCTATCAGTGAAAGATGGCTTGTATTTATTTGAATTTCTTATTTCATTTTGAAGCACAGCTGAGAACTGAAAAGGTTGCTATGTTTTGCTGCCCGTTGACACAATCTCTTAGGTGTCTAATAATACGAAGGAATTGAGACAGAAGTTAAAAGACTTGCTTCGTGAGAAATCAGATATTTTCAAACAGGGTCGCCTTCCAGCTGACAAGGTTTGTTTAATTTGGGTTTGTCAAGCTGCTCCTTTTTTTATGTCCATGAATACATAATAAATCTGTCATAGTGTCAGTATTAACACTACAACTCAATTTATGCCGTTGATGTCGTGTGGGTTTGTTTATAACTGTTTTACAGGTCCAGCTAGGGCACCCAGGTTGGAAAAAACGATATTACAAGGAGAAATTTTCCGCTGAAACAGCTGATCAAATGGAAAGGACCCGGAAAGATATTGTATGTTTAAATTCTCCAACTAAAATATAATAGTATCTTAATTATTTTGTTAAATAATAGCATCTTGATTTGATATTTCTTTCATTTACTCATCATGGTTGTTTTTCTCTCAAGCATGCTAATGTAGTAAACCATGAGAGACACATTGCACTAGCACTTGTTACAAATACAAGATATAGAATTGTATTTATTGCACTGAACGTTTACATGTGATGACAATGTATACGACAACTGGTCTCATCAATGGTTTTCAGACATAGCTTTCCTACTCATGACCCAGGGCTCAACTTGGCAGGAAAAGAGTGTGGTCACTCGGCCATTTAGGTTTTCACAGATAATTTTTACTTGAATTAAAAATATTTTGGAGGTTGTAGAAATTTTAGATGAGGAGAAAAAATGCAACGGATCAAGGAGCAAGAAAATATAAGTTAATATATCTTGGTTTGGAACTTCAGCTCTTCAGATTGTAAATATAAAATTATTAGCTTTAACTTGAGTTTTGGGGTTCCTACATATTGGTTCATATGATTTTCAAACATCCCTCACACATATACCTTCATATAATGGCACATCAACCCCGAAACAACTATCAATTGAAAAAAAATAAAATTAGGAAACCCTAGATAATCTTCTACGAAGAGCACAAAAATTATATCGAACATTGGAAAGCATCAACCCTATGTGCACGTGACCCAAATGACTCAACAGCACAAAGCCTAATGAATTCGTGACCCCACAAGTCCACAACCCTTCTCCATGGTCAAAGACGAACACCAATGACTAGGTGTTGATCTCCCTATCTTTGTTTATTCTTGGCCATGGTGTTCAATCCCATTAAAATTCTAGGGTTTTGAGTCCCTTAAACACGTTCCCATTAGATCAAAGTTAAATTTAGTGTTACGCTAGAGTTTCTAGATTAGACTCAATTAAAATAAAAATGAAGAATTCATGCATGTTCAATTAATTGGGTTTGTTTACTTGCCAGATATATCGAATTTGTCAATTTCCTTGCGTTTGATCGAAGCCCTAAGTTGAATCCCCATTTCTTTGTTTTTTCCCTAAATGCTAGGGTTTCCAATTTGCAAAACCCTAGTGAGAAAGATTGTAGAGAGAGAATAAGTGTGGTAAGAGGAGAGAGAGATTGGCGTGAGAGTGAGGAGGGGAATGGGCGCATAAATAGGCCTCTTTTATAACTTAGTGGGCTCTGTTGAGGACTCCTAGTTTGAGTTGAGTTCTCTTTCTAATGTCCTGCCATTGGCTACAATTTGAATTGCATCTCTAACAGATTCTCCACAGAGAGCATGCCATCAACTAGTAGTGGCTACCATCAAATAATGGCATCAAACCATTACTAGAGCTGGTTGCTCAACTCAGATTGTCCCAAGTGGACCCCATCAAATCTTGTTAAGTTATTCCAATTAATTAATATGTATAAATTTTTGTAGTTAATTAATCAATTTAATTATCTATTGGTCGCGCCCAAATCAAGTTTTAAATGTGCCCTAATTTCCAAAGTGGCCGAATCCTACACATTGAATTAATTTTCATTATTTAATTCATAAATTCAATAAAATATTATTTAAATACTATATTTGAGGTCTCGTCCTTACAAGATGTTGAACAGATGCAAAGAAGATTGAAGGAAAATTTTGACAAGACCAACTATGCAAACGGTGTAGAATGTTGGCTAATAAGGAAATAACACATACATGTAAAAAATGGGTAAATCAGAGATGAGAATGTTGGGATGGATGTGTATATAACTAGGAAAGAATTAGAAATGAACAAATACTCATAGAGTTTGAAATGGTTTAGACATGTCCAACATACGCAGAATGATGTTGGCGAGGAAAAATTTTTCTATGCGGGTTGATAGCCCCTCAAGGAAGGGGGTGGCCGAAGTGGACACAGGTGAAAGTCATACAGATAGATTTGAAGAAATGAAACCTATCGAAGGATTGGCCAAAGATAGACTCGAATGGAGAAATAGAGAAACATAATTAGTGTAACTGATCCCTGACATACTTGAGACAGGGATTTAGTATTTTTTTCTATCGGATATATTGTGGAGGTTTTTGGTTACATGCTACCAAGCATGTAAAATATTGTTAAGTGTGTAATATATTGTTAATTTTTGGCTTGGTCAGATTGTATCCATTAAAGGACTTTCTAATCTCATTTGCTGACTCTTGCTTGCTTTTCTTATTCATAGGTTCAAAATTATGCAGAAGGCTTGTGCTGGGTCCTTCGGTATTATTACGAAGGTGTATGCTCATGGACATGGTATGATAGGTCTCTATCTTGAAGCGGCTCTAATTACATAATCGTAAATGCACTAGTTGAGAATCTCTTTAATTTGATCAATATGCTTTAATTTGATTTTCTCATTCTAATACTCTATGAAGATAAAGATGGTATCTAATCTTAAACTTCCTTGATGCTTTAAACTGAATAAGTTAGCCCTTTCATCAGGCATTATAAGCACCATTATGGCCCTTTCGCTTCGGATATCAAGGGTTTTTCCTGCACTGATATAAAGTTTCAAATGGGTGCTCCTTTTACACCTTTTGCTCAGCTTATGTCTGTTCTTCCTCCTAGAAGGTAAGCTTTACATCACCTTCTGTTGTCGTTCTCTGTTCTCCTGTATATTTGACTAATGTTCCTGATGCAGCTCCCATGCACTTCCAGAAGCCTACAGGCAGTTAATGACTAGTAATAATTCAAAAGTCAGATACTTTTACCGCAATGGTAAGATTCATTTTAGAGTTCAGAAAAACTCTCCGTGGGTCAGTTTTTGTCTTGAAATTGTCGCAATGGGGCAGAGTGCAAGATATGGAATGTTTGGAACTTGGCTATTCTTGCTTGTTAGAAATATTTTATGACATGCTTTATTATTATCAAACCTATTAGCTTGCCAAGATCAGAAAATCATAAATATCCTCTTTTTTCCCCTACCTTTTATTTGAATCAGATTTTGAAGTCGACACAGATGGAAAACGTTATTTGTGGCAGGTTGGGCATCTTCTTTGTTTATTGGAGTTTCATCATATAAATAAAAACTGAAAGTTATGTTTATTTAATGAAATTTGCGTAGGGTGTCACCAAATTGCCATTTATTGAGGAAAAGCTTCTCCTAACAGAGATTGAAAATCTGGAATGCGAATTAGCGGTATGACAAAACTTTACAGGTTAATCAATGTTGATGATACTGATGTGGGTCGTAATAATTGGTTTCCTTTTGCATCTTTTTACACATGTTTGTAGGATGATGAAGTCAGAAGGAATTCTGTTTCGGATGACAAGATCTTTACGAGGAAGTCTCACGAATTTGGATCAGAAGTTCTTTCTATTTATGGTCATCTCAAGCATGTATCTGAGAGTAGACTGACACAAGTCAAAGTCCCAGTTAAAATTGGAAATAGGTTTTTCTATTGCTGATTACCCTATTAATTTACCATGTTTATTAGAAATGACTACGGAAATAAACATTATCCCAGTTGGATCTCAGAATATAATCTTTTTAAGTCACTTGGCTATTTCTGGTGCAGTGGTGGGCTCAATGGTTTCCTAAAGAGTGATGACTATCCAAACATTCATCATCTCATTTCTCTCGTGAAGGGCATGGAGGATATTACAGAAAATAATGTTGTGTAAGTTTTCTGTATTTTTCTTCCTTATTCTTCCGTTTGTTAGTCCAAGATTAGAGGCTTAGATCTTGAATCTTCTATGTTCTTCGGGTCCTCATTAGTGTAATGAGCAGGCTCTCTGGTGGGTACATACTGTAGAAAATACCAATTACCCACACTCTCTGTTAATCCTTCCTTTTACAATAGATGCTTCGGTTGAACTTTTATGATATGAATCTCACTCTTTAATTCAGATTTGCTGTGTTCGAGAATCCAAAATTTCATGATCATATTCCAGAGCCACCTCAAAATGTAACAGTGCCTGTTGAGGTATGCTGAGCAGGTTTTCACTTGGTTGTCCAAACCCATTGAATTTTATAATGGATCATATGTTCATAAAAGTCTTCTAGTAAATTGAATGATCTCCGCCATATTTTTACAGGAAATAACAGAAGCAGATATAGAGGAAACCCCCCTGTGGCATACATACAAAGGTTCCCGGCCAATGGTAAACAGGTAGCATTTTCTCTTCGAGTGTCGTTTCTTATTCGTATTTAGTAAGGCGCTAAACATTGTCTTATAGTAGAAATTAACATGGCATGGGTAAGTATGCAGATCTCAATGTCAACAAAGGTATGTGAAAGAAGGAAATGTAACGGGCACATCAACCAAATCACTGATGGGTAGAGAGATATTTAAAGGTGCGGGTTCTGGTTGGGGTTGTGGGAGGGGCAAGGCGTTTTCAGAAGTGCGGAACTTCAGTCGAGATTCCAAGACACAGGCTGGAATTCAAGCTACAAATGGAAATATGAGTGAGATGCATAATTATACAATGTCTATAAGGAGTAACAATATCTATGGTTCTGGTGCTTCTTATGGCAGGGGACGAGGCAACAGGATCTCAGGATCTACAAATGTGAGGCAAAATTCAGGAACCAGTACACAAGTCCAGAAGACTAGCTGTGATTTTGGGCAACCGAGAAGGGAATCCAACAAGAACAATAATTGGCAGAGGGATGCTTTCCATCCTGTTACATCAGTTGGTAGGGGTCCAGGGAGAGGGGATATGGCGTCGTCATCTTCTAACCTTAGATGGACTGCAAAGCCCAAAGAGGTTGCTCCTGCCAGAGAAAGCAGATTCAGTTAATTCAGTTATGTCTTTAGGACGACTTGAAAAGTGGGGGTGTTGCTTTCAGGTTTTGGGCTTTTGTTGCTTGCTCATGTTAATCTGATCTTACTCAGTTCTGGGTCTTTATTACTTGTGTTTTGAGCACATTTTCTTGAATCACATATCCAAGGCATTGGATGTATTTTAAGCTGACTGCTTGAATGGTTCTGACTTCCTTTTACATGTCTTTCTAGTTGTAATGATAGATATGTATTGTTACTGGCATGGATATCAATGGGCCCAACTAGATTGTGAGTTAGCTTATGATCAATTAATTCCTGCAGCATTCTCATTACCCGGTGTCTTATCATTAACCCAAATCTATTACTTATTCAAGTTGTATGGTGCTTCCAAATGTTCACTTAATATTTAAAATGTCATGCTTATTTATCCACGGCAAAGGCTTAGGTCAATGGTAAAACATTCAAAGTAGTACCTCTCTTTGATGAAGTGGTTTTCATATTTTTCAGTAATGTGATTCAAAATTGGACCTAAAAAAAAAAAGTGGGTTGCCAAATGTTTTTAACGAAAATGACATCAAATGCACTTCCATGTTTTACCGAACAAATCTTTTCAAATAGATCTAATTAATCAGATATAATAACATGCTTTATCAAATGGTATATTTATATTTTTTAAAAATTCTGTTAGAAACAGCTATATTTCAAATAGATCTAATTTTGCAAATAGGCCTCAAGTGTTTTCTGTTGCATCCTGTTAGATTAGGGTACGACACTTAGCCCATTGTCCATCTTCAAGTTCAATCCCTCGCTTATATCGAAGTGTTATATATGTGGCCAAATAAATAATTGGACCTGAAAGTTACTTCAAGTTGCTTGTGTAGGCTCAACCTATACTTGACCCTATGTCCTTGTTCTGCCTTTCAAAAAGATCTATCGGTTTAGATCTTGTGTTTGGGGCGCACATAATTCAGGAAAATTACATCTCATGGCTCATGTTTTCTGCACATATTTCGAGATTGGTGATGATCCAACGATTGAAATTCGGTGTCATGGCCATGTTTGATCTTTTTAACATTTCCGAACTGTTTGAATCTTGATTTCCACTTCCAGAAATAATTTAAAAAAATAAAAAAAAATTACTATTTGTGGACAAATCCAATATTGAGCATAATGTATCAATGGCTGATATTGTTTTGCAAATATCTCGAGATCCACGAGGTATTAAACCTCGAAAATTGACAACATAGCCATTTTCAAACTTCTAAAGAGATCTAAAGGTGTGGATTATCCGTTTGGGGCCCACAAATTCCAGAATATTGCATCTAATGGTTCACGTTTCTTTGCATTTGATGATCCAACGGCTGAAATCTGGTGTGGTGTTATGGCCGTGCTTAATCTTGTGAACATTTCCAATGATTTGAAACTTTACTTACACTTTTAGATTTTGAGAAAAAATAACCGGACTGGGGCATGATTGGGCAAGAACACTATTTGCCCACCTCCTTTTCTTTCCTGTAAATTTTAAATGTTATCAATAGTGGGCTATGAAAAATAGAGGCATTGACGCTACTTGTCTAAAAAAAAAAAAAAAAAGTTTGTCAAACGCTGCTAAAAGCCTATGTTCTCAAAATCTCTATACGATTTAGAAATTTTGAGATATAGAGGCAAAAATTAGTGATGCCAAGCTGGAGTTTAGACTAGTAGAAATTATAAAAGATAAAAAATTTTTAAATGGGGTTGAGCCGTTGTTGCAGTTGGTATAAGGGTTACCTTTGAAAATCAATACTCCCTCATGGATTCAAAGACGGAATAATTTTGATGGAAATATCTGATCTGTTTCCTTCGTTATTATGATCTCTTCCGTTTCTACCAGGAACTTCCACACAGCGTAGCCATTAACATGATCACCACATCGTTCATGGCTTTACGTATAATTTAATGATATATATTTCTGTCTTTCTAATATGCATTAATGTTGACATACATATTCTTTCCTAACCAATGTCTGTTTTTTCAGAGGTAAAGTAAAACTGTGGAAACGTAATTCCAATTGCCGGTTTTTTTAATTTTATTTTATTTATACTTCTTCGATGTTTGGATCGTTATAAAAAAAAATAAAAAAAAAATCTACAAATATAAACTTTATCCCATAAAAAAAAACTACAAATATACTTTATATATTTGAGGAATATATAATTTATGCCATAACTAAACTTAAAAAATAGTTATTATTATCACACCGTATACTATAACACTGAAAATAAGGTATCCATCAGAATAAACGCTTCAAACTCCGACCTGAACCCAAATTTTATTGGGTTCCATTGCAGTGGATATATATACCTGGATCAGCTGTTTTAGACCCTATATCTATTATTATTATTTTTTTAATTTTATTTTTTTTTGGTGGGGAACAAAAATCAAACACCAAGCCAAGCCAAGCCAAGGGCTCTTCCCTGAAGTCCCATGAAACTGCTGCTTGCGTTTTTACTACACTGAAATCATGCGTACATGATTGAAAAAGCCCAATCCTCCTTCTCCAAATTCATCAAGACAAGGACCCAACAACCAGGAAAAAGCATCATCATTTCCAGAAACCAACCACCCAACAATTGCTCAGTTTCATGCATTTGGACTCTCCTTTTTGACCAGTCGTCAATACAACTTGGGAAACCACCACCTAAAGGTGGTGTGCCCCACTCCCTAGTCCTCCTTTCCTTGGATCCCTCAATCATAACTTTCAAAGGAAAAATGCTTCAATCAGAGAGAGAGAGAGAGTGTCCCACTCAAAGGTAGTAACCCTCACAGTACGGGCAACTGAGCATCCCACTCAATGGAGGTAACCCTCACAGTACTGGCAACCGAGCATCACACAAAAGTCGAAGCCTCTCCTTGGATCACCCAATCATCAATTTGAAATGATAATGGATAGATGCATAACGGAGGAATGTAGTGTCCCTTAATCCTTGGGCCTTTATCATTCAGTAATCCAGGCAGTCGATCTGATCAGTCCCTCTATAAATGGACCACCATAGAAAAGCCAGCCTGATGAAACAGCCAAACCGAATTACATCAACGCTTAAAAAAAAATAAAAAATAAAAAATTGCCAACTAATGGGTCCTCTAATCCGGGGTATTTCCAAAGGTTAGATTTATCCCAGAAGGAAGACAACCATTGAACAACGGTTTTGATCATTGAGCAATGGCCCCACATGCAGTAAACTAATGACCCAAAGGATACGTAGGATATCCTTCCATATGGGATCATATAATTTATGGGTTTTGATATATTAGTACTCTTTAAAACCATTTTTAATAATTTCATGACCAAAATTTCGATAATGTCACCAGAGTCGCTTCACTTGGTCAATACTTTTTTAAAACTATTTTGCTCCAAATCTCTTGATATCACAGAGACAATGTATGTGAGAGAAACTGATAAATCTCATTATATCATGTCACTGTCCCAAGATGCTATGGCTTTTATACAGCCTCTTGGGATTTTTTTTTTTTTTTTTTCAAATGATCAAACATGAGAAATTGTGGTCAGATGTGTATTTACGTTTTACAAAATATCATTTTTTTTTTGTGTTATTTAGAAAATGAGTTTGCATGTTAGTTGCAGAAAATATATAATACAGAAATTGATAAGTCCAATGATATAATATATAGGACTATCCCATGATATCATGGGATATTATGCAAAAAGATATAAAAAGATAATATTGATTAGAGTCAAATGGCTTTGGTGGCACTATCTAAATTTGGATCATGAAATCTTGGAAAAACTCAAGGAGGACCCCTATAATTTATGAAGAAACATGTATGCATGAAATATGATTGCAAGCAATGGATTGTGGAGCTAGCTTCTTTTAGATCGGGGAGAATTCGCTTACTTTCATGCAAAATTCTCTCATAAGAGGAAAAACACAAGCAAGATGGTGACCTAAAAAGAACCATTTAGGAATCCTTTGGTTAAAGACTGAGAAAAAGCTCAAGGTTTGGAAACTTTGTCTCCATGCGTATGTATCTTTTGCAGATGCCGACGACTCCTTTGTGAAAATCTTTAACAAAGGAAGATGTATTCTCTTTGGAAAAGGTTAAAAAAGGCACACACAAAAAAGAGTTTATTGGTGAATTGAAACGTTTAAGTTCTTTTCCCATATTTATCATGCCACTTCATTGAGAGTTATTATTTACAATGTCAACATAATTATTTGGAACCCACTGGATGAATGTCTTACGCATCTTACCTTTACCTAAATGACACCGCCATAAGTGACCCGCTTACCCAGCCCGTTCTTTGTCCCCTTGTACATGGGACCCATCACCTCCAATCCATCCACCCTTCCATAAAACTCATCGTTCATTTATTTCATCAATAGGTCTCATACGTGGATAGATTAGTTAAGGATCTAAAGGGTATTACGTGGGTCTACTATCATTAAGGAGGCCTACTAGTATTACACTATTTACGTGATCCCATAATGATTGTGTTATTTATGTGAGCTCACCTTAAAATTTGATAATTTGATTATTAGACAAAAGGTTATTTTGATAATTCAAGAGATTTTCTCATATAAGTACGTAGATTGCATGTAGTCTATTAGTGAGAATTTAACTCAGGGATGCCCTTACTTTCTCAGCCTCACCATGTGCACCCCCTTTTGGGGTCCACTTGGGGCCATATTATTATGGGGAAGGTGGGATCGAAAGATCTTCGTGATCTTAACCCCTTGATGCATGACCTTCAAGTTTAATAATTTTAGAAAAAAAAAAATATTTTTAGAATCTCAATCCAACAGAGCTTAATAGCTAGGTAGATGCGTGTCCAATTTGGCTATGACATGAGGAGGTTGGATTGATCATAGGGGTCCCACTTGTTAAAAGAAGGAGGATGCCTATGGAAAGCTCTTATATAAGGGGTACCTTACATGAGGATTTCCCTTCAAATAAAGATAATTAAAAAGTTCAGAGTTATATTAACATTTAGCTAAATATTCAAGTAGTTTAAGCTTAGGAGTGTTCATGGGCCAGGCTAGGCCAAGTTGAGCAATATCAGGGCCCGACGCCGCAAGCCCTACCCAAGCCATAACTAGCTGGCCCGAGCCCAGCCTGGTTTGTATTATAAATACAAAAAGTGCAGTGCAGAGTGTGTTTGTCTATAGTATAGTTTGGTTTATGTATCCTCGTGTCCGTGAAGTGTATGGCTGTCAAAGGGCAGGGATATATGCGGGCTGGTCTTTGGTTGGGCCGAAGCCCTCGGAGCGGGCCTACAATACCAAAGCCCTTACCCTACACTCAAGGGCCAGTGGCTAGCTGGACCAGTGCCAAAAAATAAATTTTTTTTTTGTTTAATCTTATTATATATAACAATTCCTCTATACCACAATACAACCCTCCTTTATTCAAGCTAAGAACTGGTTCAATCCAAAAGTCAGTTTTTAAAGAATACGCAAGTTACTTTATCATCATATAAAAATATTATTTAGGTTTAAATGACGTAAGCTAATTTGATAGTAATGTGACATGAAAGGCACTATTTAAGACCTTAGCATACTAGCAGTAGCTATATAGTTTAAGTAATGTGCCCAATTTTGTTTGTTGTTAGTCTATTAGTAAAGCAATAATATGGGTTGTCAAAGCTTGTTTGACAAGTCTCACCTTATTCAATTAGATTTATTGAAAATAGGCATTAAACCTTTTCTAAATAAATTATTTATTATGTGTGGTTCAAATAGATATTAGACCACTTTTGAATTAGCATTAATCAAAACTTGTAATTCTTTGAAACATTACAATTGGATTTATAACAAACCAATTAAACATTGGCTACCAAAGATAAATAATGAAGATGATTTGATGTATTTGAACATGGCTAAGAGTCACAAGCTTTAACTCTAAATATTGTAGGGTCCATTGGAATGTAACAACAGCCATGGAAATTAAGGGATAAAAAGAAATTGACATCGGTCAGTGGCTAGTGGCTAAAGCTAAACTCCACTCAATGGTGATGTTGATGGCGATCCATCTAAACTCTTAAACATCAATCTTGTACATTAATAAAGAAAAAAAATCTAATCAATGATAACTTCAATTCCCTTTTCATTGAAGAATATGCCCATTTTGGGCAAATATAGAATCAAACAGATGTGACAATATTATGATCTATGGGGATATCTATCAAAATATTTTACCTAAGATTTGGTTATTATTGTTTTATAATATATTAATTCCTTGGGTTGCACGCATAAAACCCACACACATGTGCACCGGGTAACTCTAGGTTTCTTGCTTTTAAGGTAAAATTGTATTAAGCAAGAAAGGGCAAAAGCCCATCGGAAAGCCAAAAGAAGGCTAAGAAACAAAGGAGCTAACCCAAAAAGGGCTAAAGGAAACAGCTATACAACAGAAAGCGAAAAATGAAGCAACAGGGAAACTAGACAGATAAAAGAAAACAAGGAAAAAAAGCAGAGGAAAATCACAATAAGAGACCCAGAATTGGATGCATAGGCTGGATGGAATTCTGGCCTGGGGTTGAGCTTGCCATACCTTTCAGGCGGTCCAAGAAAATTGCTTAACTTTCTCCAAGGAAAGCTGCCTTGAATTATGTTTGAAGTCGTTCCGGATTGACCATAAAACAGAGATGGCAAGGAAGAAGAGAGTGATGGGTTCGTCAAGCCCGATCTAGACTTTAGTTTATTACAGGGGTTTATTTGTGATTTGTCGGTTTAATCTGGACTATCTATTATAAGGCCAGATTCGACGATTGTGGGTGTTTAGAGGTTTAGGGTTTCATATATTTATACCGGGTGGTAAGAGTATTGTAATTAGGGGTGATATTGAGAGAGAACAAGAGAGACAGTTAGTGCTTGTACTCTTATGGAAATCTCCAATAATAGTGAATGGCGTGAATCTCTCTGATGGACCCGATTCTTCCCTCTCTCCCGCTGCCTCCGCCCCGGGTCTTTCGGGGTACGGCGGAGGGGAGGAGAAGAAAAGTAAAGGGTATCAACATCTTTTTTTTTTTTTTTTTTTGTACGGGTATGCCAATTTCTCTTTTCTACTTGGAATTTAGAAACGGTGATCCGAAGATCCACCTTCACAAGTAGAAAGGGGAAATGAAACTTTTTCTAGTTTTCCATTGCACACATATTTTAAGAAAAGAGACAGGTTTTTTTATATGCCGTGAAAGGCGATTTCATTTGTTTGCTGTAAAAGGAGATTTTGCCGTAAAAGGCGATTTACAAATCTTATCCATTATGAAAGACAAGAGTTGTGATTTTTGTCTCTAAAAGAAAAATAAAGTACAATAGAAGTCAAGAAAAGGAATCTGACTTCTCATTCGATTGTGGGGACACGTTCAGATCGACGGTCGCGAGTCATGTATGGGCTCCTCCATCGTCCATGCAGATGAGAACACGATGCTTGGATTCTTGGCTTGGCTTTTTAACCTCAGATTTTTAAAGGACAAAAACCAAGAGAAGGTCTTATATCCGATAAAAAGCTAAGTAAACGGGCTGAAAAAGCCACGTTTTAGCCATGTTGGTAGAAGAAGGGAGGTCCTTGGGGGGGTGGCCCCCCAAGGGTGCTTCAATCACCTTTTGGTGGTCTTTGCAGCAGAGTTGCAGGGCCTCTGGATTTTCCGGGCAATTCTCTGGATTCTTTTTTCCGTTCTTCGTCTGGGTTTTTCCCTTTGGAATGCCCTCCTATTTATAGGCCTTTGGTAGCGATTTAGGAGGGTTTATGAGCATTGAATGCATTAATGCTCATAATGGGAGGAGTTACAAGTTTTAAATTATTTGTTTTGTAACTCATTTTTCCTTGAATCTGATTGGCCGATGGAGAATAATGAGCTTTTAATTGTCTTTAATCCCTATCATGGGAGGAGTTTCATGGCTTTAATGCCATAAATCCTTTGACTTGTAACTCCCATTTGCTTGCTTTTGATTGGGCCGTCCAAAATAATGAGTTAATGACCGCATTAACTTGTCATAAAATGGGTCATTTAATCTCATTAATTGGTCGCCAAGTCGCTTGAAGAGTCGCGGGCCGCGCCGCGTCTTTTGGAATTCTTCTTGCGATGATTGCGCGGTGGATCCACATGTTGTTTGATGTCGGATGGCGGTGCAATTTCAGACATTGATTAATGTCAAAGTGCCGGCAACATCTGTCCTGTCGATTTCACGATCGGGCGGGCGGAAAGTGTGCTTTCTTTGTCGGTCGGTTGGCGATTCCGATGCATCTAATGATCATCCAATGATTTCGGCGGCGAATCCGTGATGTTGACGAAGATCGACGGATTTCATGCACGAAAAATCAGATTTTGGAAAAATCACAGGAGCCAATCAACTCGAAACGCGAAAAGGACCCGAAAAAAAGGGTTTCCGGCGACTTTTGGGTCGCCGGAATTCCATGGTCGCCGGCGACCATGGGCTGGAGACCTTGGGCCATGGTCGCCGGCGACCATGGGCCAAGGTCGCCGGCGACCATGGGCCTTGGGCCCACTTTTCGGCCGCCGTTCGGTCGCCTTTTCTTCGCCGTTTTTCGATCTTTTTTCATTCTTTTTTCTTCTGTATTTTTCCTGACATTTCCCCTCATTTATTGGCCTGATTCTCTTGAAGAAAACCCGATGAGAAGCCACGCAAATCGGAGCACAAAGTTTCCTATTTTTCTGGAAAGTCGAAGACTTTGTTGTGCGGTATTGCCGATTTTTTGTCAAGCATTGAAACTAGGCCAAACGATGTCGGAATGACCTGAAATTTGACGTGGAGCTTCTTGAGCAGTAGATAGGACCAACCATAGGCTTCGGTTTGAGTTTTGAAGCCGTTCGGGGTCCCGCAAATGCTTGCCTTAATTTCGCCATGAGAGAAATGCCGAGCTTTGACCTGTGGTCAACCGATGTCCGATTGACCTGAAATTTGACAGGGAGCCTCCTGAGTAGTAAATAAGACCAACCATGGGCTTTGGTTTGAGTTTTGAAGCCTTTTGAGGTCCCGCAAATGCTCGCCTTGATTTCATCTCAAGAAAAATGCCGAGCTTTGAAACTAGGCCAAACGATGTCCGTTTGACCTAAAACTTGACAGGGGACCTATGGGAGTCATTTTGAGATGATCCATTAGGTCCAATTTGGATGCCATGATTCCGGGGTGCTCCGCCGCTGGTAGGCCTGTTTTTGCTTCCCGAGAGTTGATGAAGGGTCAAACGTCGTCCGTTTGACTTGAAATTTGGCAGGGGGCCTTTTAGAGGTATTTTGAGACCATCCGTAGGCTCTGATCGAAGTTTTGAAGTCTTCGACACTGTCGCTGCCGGGAGCTCCTGTCTGGCTGTCGGAGGAGTGAAGTTAGGCCAAATGACGTTGAAATGGCCCGAAACTTCATGTGTACCCCTCTTTTGGCTGCTTTGAAGGATCTTTCAGTTTTTATTTGATTCTGACAAGATCTGGTGCTTGAAGTGGCGCCTTCCTATTTATGGCAGGATGTGGCTCCATGTAGTTTTTGGTGTTGAAGGGACATAGCGACATTTTTGGTGTCAACACTCTCGTAGACGTAGGCAGTCTTGCCAAACCATGTAAATTCGTGTCTTGTGGACTGATTGTGTGATTGTTTCGTAGATCGTGCGTGTGTTTCCGATACTAACAACTGGTATCAGAGTTAGCCAAGGATTTTTCCTAGGGCTTGACGTTGCGTGCGATCACGATGGAGGGTTTAATCCTGGAGAAGAGATCATCTGGATCTCTTGATTTCCACGTGATCAACGGTGAAGATTGCCTCTAGTTGCAAAGAAGAGAACGGAAGGTTCTCGGTTTGAAAACGGACCTGGTGCACGTTACAGCAATGGCGGACTCAGGATTTTCACTTGTGAGGGGCTGGCGATGGTTAAATAAAAAGGTCAATCATTATTGTATTGTACGTTCTTCACATTACCGACGGCAAAAGAGAAAATAAATCAATTGCGTATTTATATTTATCCTTCTAAGAGCCTAATCAATTAAGATCTTGGGTAGAGTAATGTGTGTATGTGTCTAGTCATATGATAAGTAATCATAAGGACATGTTCATTTGCATGATAAATAGTATGAGATAAAATTAAGGTTCCAATCTAAAGAGGGGATTGGAAACAAACTTTGAACCAAAAACAACAATGAGCTCTCTCATCGTTTGATCTTAATTCGTTTATTTCCTTAAATCAAATCCAAATCTACTTTCTTAACACTCATTCTAAAACTCATTTTTCATGCCTTTATACAAATTACAACTACAAACAACCAAATATTACATTAAAATAAAATAAAATAAGCTAACAATCAATACCATGCATCGGTAGCTGAAAATCAACAATGACTTATTAGACTCCCTCATCTCTAATCTAAATATTTGTTTAATTTTTTTTATTTTTTTATTAAAATCAAATCCAACTCCATCAAGAGAACCATTTCAATAATGGATATTTTTAGAAAGGTTGGATTTTTAGGAAATTCCTCATCTCTTTTAAATCTTTCATAATCAAGAGAACCAATTTCGGGATTTTTAGAAGACGGTAGATTTTCAAGAATCCCCTACTTCTAACATCACCATTTCTGAAAAGGATTTTTGAGACCAAGCACCTACCAATACAGCCCTTGCAACACTTAAAAATTATTTATAACCCATACAGAGAGAATGAGAGAGAGAGAGAGAGAGAGAGAGAGAGAGAGAGTGATATGCCTAAAGGAGCGGAGGGGATTATCATTTCAGGATTGTTTGAGAAATAGAGAGGGGGTTTTGTTCTATGGGGGCTGACGGGCTTTATTCCATGGGGGCTGTTCTAATCGGCCCATATAGCTCTAATGGGCTTTTTCCAGAGTTGGGGGCTGAAGCCCCCATATAGCTATACATGGGTCCGCCAGTGCGTTACAGAGGAAAAAAAAGTGGTTTCTCGTTTGACTTCTTGCATGTACAGAAGGTGGCTCTGGTTCGGTTTCCAGAAGACAAAAGGAATCTTGTCTTATTTTGACAAGTGGAGAGATTAAGATTAAAAAAAAAAATTTGGAGAGTTGCAGAACCCATTCAAGTTACGATCGCCGTCACGCCCATCTCTACACGATCGCAGCCGTCGCCGGAGGCTGCTGTCATTGTCGCTGCAGTCGTCGTCGCCTCGCCACCCGTCGCCCATCGTCATCGCAGAAGACAATCGCAGGAAGGGGCTGCCCTCTGTTCTGTAACAGAAACCGAAGAGGAAGAAGAAGAACCCAGTTGGGTTGTTTTGCAGGCCAGGCTCGTTCTAGGACAGGTCTGACCCGCCCGCTCCAGGAAAGCCCAACAGCAGCAGCTGCAAGTCAGGTCTAGGTCAGTCCAGCCCGACCCGCTTCACAGAAGCCCAATCACATATAGACGCTGACGTCATCCGTACGGTCAAGGAAGTTTGACTAGAATCAACGGCCAAATTTGATTCTTGATTTCTGTAGCCATCCGGACTCAAAATCACGCTCCGTTTTTTTTTTTTTTTTGGATTTGTATCGACGAGATCTACGAGGTAGATGGAACAAATTGACAGTTTAATAGGCAGAAAAATTCATCAAGTAGATTGAACTTGGTTTGAGTGGGAGCCATGACAGACGACACGAAGCTCATAATGGAAAAGTTTAATGACATAAACTTTGCGTAGTGGAAGATATAGATTGAAGATCTCATCTACCAGAAGAATTTCTACTTGCCACTTGAGGGAAAAGCCAGGAAACCTGCAACAATGTCAGATACAGAATGAGAGGTACTCGACAGGAAAGCCTTAGGTACGGTTCATCTCTCTCTATCAAAGTCTGTTACATTCAATATATCAAAGGAGAAAACCACAAAAGATGTTATGGATGCCCTATCTCGAATGTATGAAAAACCTTCTGCCTCAAATAAAGTTTTCTTGATGAGAAAGCTGTTTAACATGAAGATAGTTGAAGGTGGGGTTGTTGCTGAACACCTGAACGAGTTTAACACAGTCATGAGCCAGTTATCCTCGGTTGACGTACAATTCGAAGATGAAATTTGGGCTTTGTTGGTTTTATATTTTTTACCAGACAGTTGGAATGGTATAGTTACATCACTGAGTAATTCTTTAGGATCAACCATACTGAAATTTGATGATGTTATGAGTGCTATCCTAGATGAGGAAATTCTCAGAAAACCTTCAGGTGAATCATCAGGAAGTGCATTGAATGTGAAAAACAAAGGTAGGTCATCTGAGAGAGAACAAAAACGTGGAAGATCAAAATATAGGAGCAAGTCAAGATCTTCAAAGGTAAGATCGAGTGCTGAAATTGTGGCAAGAAAGGACATCTGAAAAAGGACTGCAGAGCTCCACCAAAGAAAAACAAGCAAAAGAACGGTAATAAGGACAACGAAGCTTCCGCAAATGTCGAAGGTGATACTGTTCGAGATGCTTTAATTCTTGCTTTTGATTATAAATCTGGATCTTGGGTTATAGATTCTGGTGCGTCCTTTCATGCTACTGCACATAGAGAATATCTCAAAAATTATGTACAACGTGACTTTGGTAAAGTTTATCTTGGTGATGATGAACCTTGTGACATAATTGGGAAGGGAGATGTTCAGGTTAAATTGCCAAACGGCAGTATATGGCAATTGAATGATGTCAGGCATGTACCCAGCCAAAAGAGAAACCTCATATCAGTTGGTCAGCTTGCAAGCTCTGGTCAAGTAACTGTTTTTGCAGATGATTTCTGGAAAGTTATAAAAGGGAGTATGGTTGTTACTCGCAGTAAGAAAGAAGGAACTCTTTACTTGACTAATAGCTCCACAAGTTCCATTGCAATTGTAGATATAGGCATCGACTCAAACACATGGCACTATAGACTCGGACACATGAGTGAAATAGGGATGGAGATTTTTCATTCTAAAGGTAAGCTGGAAGGACTCAAGTCCTTGGACTTAGAGTTCTGTGAAGACTGTGTGTTCAGAAAGCTGAAAAAAGTTACTTTCTCTAAAGTAGGCAGGCCACCGAAGTCAGAAAGGTTGGAACTAGTATACACGGATGTGTGGGGAAAAACTCAGGTACCTTCTCTTGTTGGATCTTCTTACTTTGTTACATTCATTGATGATGCTACCAGAAAATTATAGGTAAATCCTATGAAACACAAGTCTGACGTGTTTGATGTTTTCAAGAAGTGGAAAGCTTTGATTGAAAACGAAACAGGTTTAAAACTGAAATGCCTAAAGTCTGATAATGGGGAAGAGTACTGCAGTAAAGAATTTGAGGAGTATTGTGCCAAAAATGGCATCAAGGGACAGAAGATCATTCCCAATACACCACAACAAAATGGTGTGGCAGAGCGCATGAACAGGACAATTGTTGAGCGCGCCAGAAGTAGGAGGATACATGCTGGATTGCCCAAGCAGTTTTGGGCGGAAGTAGTGAATACTGTTGTATACTTAAACAGTCGGGGGCCTTCAGTACCTTTGGATGGTGGACTACCGTAGGAAGCTTGGACCGGAAAAGAGGTAAACCTTTCACACTTAAAAGTATTTGGTTGTATCTTTTATGTTCATGTTGATGCTGAAAAAAGAGACAAACTAAATTCTAAATCTAGGAAATGCACTTTCATTGGATATAGTTCTGATGAGTTTGGTTACCACTTCTGGGATGATGAAAATAGAAAAATCATTAGAAGCAGAAATGTTATATTCAATGAGAAAGTGATACACAAAAACAAGGACAAGGTACAGGAGGACAGCAATGAATATTTAGAGGTAGATGACATTTCTGAAAATGATGTACCTAAAGTACATGAAATCCCGCAGGTGGACCCTCAAACACCTGCCCCGGTAATAAGGTCATCTAGGACTCCTAAGCCTACTCAGCATTATTCACCTTCTTTGTTTTACTTGTTGTTAACTGATGGAGGTGAGACAAAAATGTTATGAAGAAGCATTGCAGGTTGAAACTCGAGCTAGGTGGAACAAGCCATGGAAGATGAGATGCAATCTTTATCATCAAATCAGACATGATACTTAGTTCAGTTGCCAGAGGGAAAAAAAAGCATTGCACAACAAGTGGGTGTACAAATTGAACGAAGAACATGACAGTAGCAAGCGATATAAAGCCAGATTAGTTGCAAAAAGCTTCCAATAGAAGGCATGTATTGATTACTCTGAGTTATTTTCTTCTATGGTTAAATTGAACACAATCAGAAGTGTTTTGAGCATTGTAGCGGTAGAAGATTTACATCTTGAGCAATTAGATGTGAAAATTGCATTTCTCCATGGTGACTTGGAAGAAGACATCTATCTATATGCATCAGCCACAGAGATATGCTGTACCAGGAAAGGGGGAAATGGTGTGTAAGCTCAAAAAGAGTTTATACGGTTTGAAGCAAGCCCCAAGACAATGGTATTTTAAATTTAACAGGTTTATGTGCAACACAGGTTACAAACGGTGTCATTCAAACCATTGTTGTTATTTCAAAAGTTTTGATGACTGTTATGTAATTCTACTCTTGTACGTAGATGATATGCTTGTTGCAAGTTCAAACATGCATGAAATAAATAATTTGAAGAAGTAGTTGTCATAGGAATTTAAAATGAAAGATTTGGGTGTTGCAAATCAAATTCTCGGCATGAGAATTAGCAGAGACAGGAAAAATCGCACATTGAAGTTGTCTCAGGCAGAATATGTTGAAAAGGTTCTAAACATGTTCAACATGCAGAATGCTAAGCCAGTTATCATTTCACTACCCAACCACTTTAAACTCTCAAAAGAGTTGTCTCCTAAGACAGAATAGGAGAAGGAGAACATGTCCAAGGTCCCATAAGCTTCAACTGTTGGCAGCTTGATGTATGCTATGGTTTGCACTAGACCAGACATTGCTCATGCAGTAGGAGTTGTAAGCAGATTTTTGAGTAATCCCGGAAAAGCGCATTGGGAGGCAGTTAAGTGGATTCTCAGATATCTGAGAGGCACCACTAATGCATCATCGTGTTTTGGAGGATCATAGATCAAATTGAATGGCTATGTTGATTTGGACTTGGTGGGAGATCTTGATAGAAGCAGAAGCACCACAGGATATGTCTTCACACTGCGTAGTGCAGTAATTAGTTAGAAGTCACAGCTACAGGATGTTATTGCACTTTCAACCACAAAAGCAAATTATGTTGCCGCAGCAAAAGCTAGTAAGGAAATGATTTGGTTACAGGAGTTCGGAAAAATTGGGTAAGAAGCAAGAGTTCAGCAAGCTTTACAGTGACAATAAGAGTGCAATTCATCTTACAAAGAATTCAGCTTTTCATCCAAAAACCAAACACATTCGGATCAGATATCACTTCATACGGTGGCTTATGGAGGAGAAAATGTTGAAACTAGAGAAGATTTTATCAAGTGAGAATCTTGCAGATATGTTCACAGAAGTGGTGACTACAAAGAAACTGAAGTTATGCTCGGCTTCAGTTAGTCTTTAAGCATGAAGATGAGGAATCGATATTCTTAGCTATGTTCTGTTATTGTCTAAGCCATTTAGTATGTTCAATCTTCAAGTGGGAGATTGATAGGTTGGTTAAACTTGATCTAGACTTTATTTTATTACAGGGGTTTATCTGTAATTTGTCGGTTTAATCTGAACCATCTGTTATAAGGCCAGATTCGACGGTTGTAGGTGTCAAGAGGTTTAGGGTTTCATATATTTATACTGGGTGGTGAGAGTATTGTAATTATGGGTGATATTGAGAGAGAACAAGAGAGACAGTTAGTGCTTGTACTCTTGTGGAAGTCTCTAATAATAGTAAACGACGTTAATTTCTTGTGGACGTAGGCAATCTTGCCGAACCACATAAATCCGTGTCTTGTGGATTGATTGTGTGATTGTCTCGTAGATCGTGCGTGTATTTCCGATCCTAACAAAGAGCTGCTGCTAATTTTTTTCCAGAGACATCTCCATCGGCTGCAATTATCTTCCAGATCATTGAAGCAGAGAGGGAGGGAAAGCTGGATATTACAAGGGGTGAGAAGCTAGAACCATAGCTGTTGAGCTTACAATAGATCAGTTTCTTCCCCACTATAACAGTTGTAACATCTTGAGGCCATAGACAACCCTTTAAATTTAGCCCTAGAGATCCATTGAAATCCTCTTATGCAGGATACGCTAGCTTAGGCAAGACAGACCGGGGGTGAAAAATTTGCTCCGGACCAGAGTTGCCCAAGGAAGATCAGCTGCTTTGGATCTCAGAAGATGCAAGGCTTCTCAAATGGAAAAAGATCTAGAGGAGTTGCCTTGCCAAGAGAGGTGATCTAAGGTAGAATTATCACCTATATAGATGCTATTGATGGAGTTGGACAGGAACTCCTGAAACTCTGTAGGAAGATGCCCAGGAATATGCCACCGGTTGTCCTCTATAATGTCTACAACACAGTCTTTCTCTGAGAAATGAAAATTAGGGAACCTAGAGGCAATTGGGTCATGGTCGATTCAATTGTCAAACCAAAGGTTAATTGACAGGCCATTATCAATGATCCATTTGCAGTCCTTATGAAGCAAAGAGACAATCCTCTCGGCCTTTTCCAAATGCAGGAACAATTCTTGGGATTCTTAGAGTACCAGATTGGAAGGCCCTTGAAATACCTGCCACAAAACCAATTTGCCCAGATCAAATCAACAGAAATTGTTGACCAAGCAAGGTAAAGAAGGCAGGCTTTGTTAAACTCCCTCACCCTGCGAAGGACCAGACCACCTTCGACTTTAGGCAGACAAACTATACCCCATCTGACCAGGTTAGATCTTGATTTATCTGGATTGGTAGACCAAAGAAAATTCCTCATGAGCCCCTCAATTTGGAGACAAGTCTTGCTAGGAAGAACAAGAGAGATGTGAAGAGGGATGGCGGAAAGAACATGCCTAACCAAAGTCAGTCTACCTGCAAAGGAAAGACATTTGGTCTTCCAACCAGCCAATTTGGATCTAATTGAATCCAATATCTTTTGAAAGTAGATATGCCGGGCTGAGCCATAGAACAGGGGGACACCCAGGTATACGGAGGGAAAATGAACAACACTTATTTGGAGGAGACCAGTAACCATATTAGCACTCCTGGCATTGCATTTGCCTAGGAACAAAAAACTTTTCTGGATGTCGAAACACTGGCCCGAGGAGTCTTGGTACAACCTGAGCAAATCTTGAAGCTTCCAAAGACCAAACATATGAGCTTTGAGAAAGAGCAGGATATCATCAACATATAAAAGCTGACATGGAGTTGAGCTGACTGGGGAGATCGGAGCAATATGGCCACCACTTTTAAGTAAATCCAACTTGAGACTGAGAATTTCCTCTGTAAGGATGAAGAGATAGGGCGAGAGGGGGTCCCCCTAATGCAGATCACAAGAGGAGCTAAAGAACCCACATAGCATTTTGTTAATTAAAATAGAGCCCCTACTACTGTAAACTAGATCTCTGATGATTTTAATCCACTTGGGAGAGAACTTGAAGAAGTGAAGAGCTCTGAATAGAAAGTTCCATTGGAGCTTGTCAAAGGCCTTGGAAATATCCAATTTGAAACAAAAAGAGCCACTTGTTATTTTAGTCTTGAGTTTTTGGAGGAGATCATGAGCTAACGCCACATGGTTATGGATGGATCTCCCTATGATGAAGGCAGATTGGTGACCGGAGATGAGGAGGGGCAGAACTTGAGAGAGCTTAGTAGCTAGAATTTTGGAAATATCATAAGTGAAGTTGAGTAGGCTTATAGGCCTATAGTCTGAGAAAAACTTAGGAGACTGAAGCTTGGGGATGAGGGTGAGGAAATAGGCGTTGGTTGCTATCAGCAGCCTACCTGAAGTGAAGAAATGAGAGACTGCTTTTACAACATCCGGACTTAATATATCCCAGTAGTTGGTGAAGAAGGCACCAAAGAAACCATCCGGACCCGGGGTATTGTTCCTTTTGAGGCCAAAGACTGCATCTCTAATTTCTATAATAGAGGGAATGGCAACGAGAATACGATTTTGATCCTCTGAGACTGAAGGCTCAGCCATGTTGAAAAGGGATTCATTAGGAATGGAAGAAGAGGAATGCAGAAGCTCAGAAAGTAGATACAAGCTTGATCTCTAATCTGTTCTTTTTCCTAAAAAAGAATGTCCCCAACTGTGATACTGTCTATGCGATTCCGAATACTTTTGGACTTTGCTGAAGATGGAAAAATTTAGTGTTCCTATCACCATCTTGAATACATCGAATTCTAGACTTTTGCTTCCAATGAACAACTTCTGCATTGAGCCAGTTATGAAGAAGGGATATTTTTTGAGTTAAGCGCCTGCAAGAGGGGATCAGTAGGATTAGCATCAAAAGCGATTTGAGCCTCCAAAACAGAATTCTTCGCTTCAGGGAGTTGCCCAACTGTCCTCAACAACTGCAGGGGAGGAAGCATGAGATATTTCCTCAAATGTCTAGGTGAGATTCAAGTACATGACTTGGGGAGTAAACCCACACCTTATGCCAGTCACCCAACTCCCAAGTGGGTAATTATGTTATAGTATGAATTTACATTTTAATAATTAATTATACATGGTTTATCATTCAATCAATTCATATATTTTTATTAATTACCACTGGATCCAAACATTAATTTTAATTCATTATTCAATCTGTATGAGATTTAACTAGTGCATTGCATGGACCTTATGATAGTACTATTGGTCAGAGTATGCTTAACTATTGGTAGCTAGGTGGGAGCTGTTACGATGGATATATAAGAGTTTGGCAAGAAAACATCCAGATTAAGTTATCTTAATTCTAACCTGTAGTGATGTCCCGTGCTTAGCCCGGTACAAAATAAAAACATATTAAATTTTATTAATTTTATAAAATGTTATTGATAAAAAAACAAAGTAAGTTAAACAAATATATTATTTAGCAAAAATATTAAACTAATATATATATATAATTTAGATTGAAATGCTAATGTCATATAACTTTGATATTACTATAAAATAACTATATAAAAAAGAAGAAAAATGATGATAATTGAAAATTTTTACTATAAAGCCCAAGGATTAAAAATAAAACACCACTACACATGATAGGTATATATCTATCTTTCATCAAATGAGTCCCATAGGTGATGTAAATAACTTAAAATGACTGATCTTTAATCTATCAAATCCTATGTAGATTACTAAAGTATTTATTTGGTAGGTCCCACTCAGATTGTACATGGGTCAGATTTAGGAGAGGAAGTTTAGAAAAGTGATAAGGCACCTTAAATCACTATATGTTTTTTGTGCATATTTCTTTTGAAAATAGAATCATTGTTTTGCTGATGTGGCACCGTCTGTGGCCTCCCTCCATGTTACTTTAATATATATAATTACTCAAGTTAGTTTTTCTATCAAATATATATATATATATATATAATTTAGGGATCTGCTCCTATGAGAGCTTCTCTCACCTTACTATGAGAGGGGGGGGGGGGGGGGGGGGGGGCGCCCTCACATCAATATCCAATGCCAACAACTTAAATGTGAGGGCCCCACCCTATTTCTCATAGTAAGGTGAGAAATGCTCTTATAGGAGCATTTCCCTATAATTTCATAGCCTCAAAATCTTACAGTTTCTTAAGCAAATATTATTTCGAGATTCACGGTAATGGCGATCGAGTAAAGTTTAGATGAGTACCAACAATATTGGGTCATTTGCTAGGTTAAGTTGTGTGTTGGTGTGGGTCTTTTTCTCTTGTTTTTGGATGCGGTGGTTGCGGCTGTTAGTGATAGTGAAGGGGGTACACTGGTCAAAGGTGGATGGGAAAATCCCAGTCCATCTTAAGTGTGAATTTCTTTGCAGTTAAGTATTTTATGCATCGATCTCATATTGTTTCTAATTCTATACTCAAATCAAATTGTGCTGAGATCGGGTTGTGCCGAGATTATGTTGTGCAAAAATTTCTTGGCAACACTATATTAGATTATTTTACTGAGAATATTGTGTACAAAACTTGTTTGGTAACACTATAAAGATTTTATTCTAAGAAACAAAAGCAAGAGAATTATAAGATTTACAATGTAGAACCCACCTTTTCATAATTTGCGACACTCTATTATTATCATACATGGGACCTACCTTTAGAAATTATAATGTGGCACGTACCTTTATAATTAAAACATGTGGGCTGCATTCATAGGATTTACAATGTGGGCCACCCATTTGTGATTTTGACCATTTGATCCGCCTTTAGAAATTACAAACTGGGGCCACCTGTTTTCTGTTTGTGAATACAAAACCCACCTTTAGAAATTACAACGCGGTATCCACCTTTAAAAATTAGAATATGGGGCCCACACTCATAGGATTTATAATATGGGCTCACCTTTATTGGAATTATAGTGAGGGTCTTCCTTTTTGTGATAGTGAATGTAGGATCCACCTTAGAAATTACAACATGGTGCACACGTTTAGAAATTAGAATATGTGCTTACATTCAAAGCATCTACAATGTGGGTCCATCTTTTGTAATTGTGACCATTTGATCCACCTTTAGGAATGACAAAGTGGGGTCGACTTTTCTGTGATTGTGGTCATGGGACCTACCTTTAGAAATTAAAACATGGTGCCCACTTTTAGAAATTACAATATGGGGCCCATATTAATAAGATTTACGATGTGGTCCCACCTTCATAGAATTTATAATGTGGGCCAACCTTTTGTGATTGTGACCATATGACAAGCTTTTAAAAATTACAAAGTGTGGCTGCCTTCTTTGCGGCTGTGGACCCCTGCCTACTTCAAGATGAGTGATAGGATTTAGAATCAACTCTAAATGAGCTTCTTTAGATGGTAAAAGATAAGTAAGAAACAATTGTGCCATCTTTTTTTTCAACTTTGTTATGCTAGCGTATTAAGATTTTGGAATTCATTTCAGTGACATCAACACACCCTTAATATCCGAACTAATCTGCCTTTTTTTGTTTTTGCATGGTTCTGTGAGTGAGAATTACGTAAATGCATGCCTATGTGCTATCTCTATGAGTGCAAATGGGTGAGGCCAAATCAGGACCCACACGAGATGGCTTGACTGGATGCAAGAAAATGAAGGCATGCAGGAGTATGGATACATTCAAAGGTGCACTAGGAGTGTCTGTGGGACCAATTCGGTCCTACCTCTTAATTTTAAGTCACCAAAGTTCAAAGACTATATCATGCAAAATATTGATTGTGATAAAAGGTGACTAATATTTGAATCAACGTCAAAATGTGATCATTTTCAACAGTAGTGTTTTTTCTTTTTCTTTTTCTTTTTCTGGGTATTTGAGTTTGATTGGAGTGATCCTAACTTTGCTAAAAAAATCCGTCTGGTCAATTGGTTTTTTGCTATTTTAATTTGTTATTTACATCGGACTCGGGGTTCAACCCCATGTTTTTTGGGTCGGGTTGAGGTTGGTCCAATATATACCTGATCATACTTGCCGTTGTACCCATTATTATCTCATGGCCATGGGTTGGAACCGTAAACATGGACCCCACTATTATATTGTTATCCTCACTTTATCAATGTAGATACCCCATTATTTGCCAATTAATCCACTTGTTATTTTACTTCCTCAAGCACGGGGAAATCCATTAACAACCCATGTAATGAGTCTTCTACTTGGATGCTTAAGCCCACTTGATTTTATGATGAAGATTGGTCCACATTGATCAAATTATTGGGCTCGTGAGCATGCAGAACTTTTCGTGATTTCATCATTTAGATGGTCGATTTATATTATTGGATGGGCCATACAGTGATCCATCATCAAATATTGGGTGGAGGTCAACATGTTTTCCCGCCGCGGCGGCGGGGGGGTGCTCGTAAGAATGGACGTCTCCTGTGAGCAGAATGCATCTTGCTAAAATGCCATCCAATTTGTGGGGCCCACTTCTAACAATGGAAGGGGGGCAAATGGACTAATTATGGAAAGAGAGCAAAAAATTCAGCCCCACCAGATTATCCTAGCCCTTGATGCAAATCTTGAAGTATCATCAGTGTTGACAATAAGGCAGGTTTGGTATGGGTTAAGGTAAATCCAAACCTGCCTTGTCTTGAATTTATCTCATCCAATTATGTCCCCAACTAAGAAAACCACTACCAAATCCACCTCTAATAAGATTGGGATGGAATGGGTCCCCACTTAAACCCTACCCATTGCATGCCATCCCTAGGTTTAATGGAGTCTGAACCTTTAGATTTCTGTGAGATTCGATCCAATAGTGAGTGAAGGTTCAATTAGTGTGAAATTTGTTCTAATGCTATATTAGGGATGAAAAGAGTATCCGAGGGTTTAAATTGATCAAAGGTGAGCCAAAGTGGGGCCCATAGTGCTGGACTGCAAATGCAGTCCACTCGTAGGAGAAACTTCTGGTGTTGGGCCCAACCGTCATTACCTGAAAGAGTAGGGCCTACCATGATTTCATTACCTTGGCCCTCCCCAATTCACCGTGTACGTCACTTCATAGAAACAAATCTAGAGACTAGAGGGAGTGTCCATGTAATTGTTTGAGTTGCAGTGGTGGCTTTATGTAATTATAAAAATTAAAGGAGGTTATTTATATTTGTGAGATAAAAAATGTGGTTCATTGTACATGTCATGTATTTTATTCAAATTGCTAGTTGAGCCTAACCTAATAATTGCAACAAGAAGCACATTTCGATAGAGTTTGATGGACTCCTAACATGTGGTTCTATATAATCTATTGGACTTTTATTAAATGAATGAATAAATAAATGCCTCTGATTTGAGTACAGGCTATCTAGGAAACATGTACATATATAGGTGCTATTTGAAAAGTCTATTTAACTTAAACTTAATTCAAATATCTCCTGTGAGTGCTTCAGATTGTTTGACAAGTTAATGTAGATACTTGATTCAATTAGCGTTAAAATCTTTCACCTCTTTCGAAAAGTAATAATGAGAACTAACTTTTTCAAATAAAAATAAATGTCTAAAGCAATTTAAAACTTTCTATGTCATCTTTTAAAACAAATTTGCCTATATAATGTTTATAATACGACAAGTTTAACTTATGATGGTTCTAAGGGTACAGATTTTGGGATATGGAAGGTATTAAAATGAAAAACAAGAGGTATATATAAATACTAAAACCATAGAGGCCTATTTATAAATTCTCCAAATGATGGGCTAATTTTTAGGAATGGTCGATTAATGGTGGGGTATATCAAATGAATGGTTTAGATCACAAAATCAAGGAATTCATGTTTACATAACTCAAGGCAGAAAACCCAGTGATCCTCTTTCTTGCCTCTTTTCTCAGAAATCAAAACCACATCCTGGTTCTTGTGAGAGCAACAGTGGGATTATATAGGGCAATCGGAATTTTTTTTAGTGGGCTACCAACTGGAAGGCTATACCCGGCAAATTGGAATATTCTACAACTGGTTCTTGTTTATAGTCGTCGAATTAGTAGCCCAAGAGGGACAGTAATAATCATGTGGTTACTGTGTGGGGCATTTTCACAATACAGAGATTATGCTAGTTTTAGTAAGAGTACTAGCTAGGTCTCAGTTTAGTATACATCTCGGCAATAGTGCTAGTTGATACTTTCACTATACCAAGATCATTCTAGCTTGGGTAAAGGTACCAGCTACGCGTGTCTTGGTCTCGGTGAGATCGTTTTAGGTTCGGTAAAGGTACAAGCTAGGCATAGCACATCTCAGCAATAGTGCCGGAATGCGGTCATGCTTGGCCTCAGTACCATCTTCAGTTTGGTTTACCAAGACGAGCACTGATTACCTCTATAAAGACTCGATCACGTTGTAGAACGTGTTGGTCACGTTATAGAACATGGTGAGAGATAAGGACATGCATCAGACAGAGATAAGGAGTTATCATTATTTGGTGGTTACGTCCCTTCCAAGAAATCAGGGTAAGGTTCGATGGGACTCTACCTCTGACAGATCAGGGTAAGGTCAAATCAGGGCAAGAGTACAGGACTCCCAGCCTATATATATATATATATATACAAGAACCAAATCTAGAAAAGGTACGCATTCATATACGCTCCTACCCTTCTCTTTCTTCTTCATCACCCGCCCTTTGTTGAGTTGTTGAACTAACTTAGGCGTCGGAGTGCATTTGGCTGAGAGCAGCCAGGGTTTCTGACATTTGTTTCTCCTTTCCTTTCAGGTTTTAGGCATCCAATCCTTCTCAAGAAGTTTTACATCCATCTAAATAAGCCTGTATTATTCGACACTTACAATTGGTGCCGTTTGTGGGAAAAGATTGAATAAAAAAACACCATGCCTCCAAAAGTTAGAAAGGACGGAGAATCATAAAAGATCTTGCCACCACCACTAGTGATGCCAGCGCAACTGCCGCCACCTCCAGTATTGCCAGCACAATTGCCACCAGTCCCTCGCCAGAGGAGATCCGTGGCAAAGTTTGGTCCGGCGAATGTGGAAGAAACTCGGTCGGGTTCATCTTCAAAGGGGGTGACGGCACCTCCTCGGCAAGATAATCTTTAACTGGAACTTCCTCGACGGGATAAATCTCCAGTGCATGCCAGATCTCGTCAATCCCATCACCAGACCGACGGCCATGACGATGAATGCAACTCTCTTCTCGAGGATATCAAGGCCCAAAACCTTGTTATCCAAGAGCAAGACGAGTTGATTCGTCAACTTTAGCAGTAGTTGCAAGAAAGGGTGGCAACCCCAGTCCCACCCTCAAGATGTGACTGAGCTCCTTCGGTCAAATAGGATTTGAGGCAAATCCAGAATAACAAGAGGTGCGCCTGAGCTTGCGATGAGGGCTCAAGTAGCAGCCACTTGAGTGATGCCTCAAGGTGACTAAGGCAAAGACCAGAGGCCAATAATAACCTGAGAGAATGGCCCGACCGACAAGTTGAGCTAACGGTCCAGCAAAACATGGAGGTGGTTGGTTTCACCTGAGATCGGCTAAACGCCTTCGGGACTGAAGATCTCAGCACATCTCCCATCTCTTAGGAGATAAGGGACTTCTTTCTCCCTGAAAAGTTCAGTGTCTTGAGGTTTGTTCTTTACGACGGGACTTCAGACCCTGCAGCACATCTCCGACACTTCACCCAGCGGATGTCGGTATAGGGCGATTTCAGTCACCTGAATTGTAAAGTCTTCTCTTCCAGTTTAGTCAATTTCGAGCTCGCGGCAGCTTCGAAATTCCTTCTTGGAAAAATTCCAAGCTCACAGGGTCATCCTAAAGACGGATGATGGCCTGATGGCCATTAGGATGAGACGGACAAAGGCACTGATGGCTAGGGTGAACTAGTTCATTGAACAGGAAGAAGACGAAGCCCGAGCTTAGGAAAGCTTTGGCCTTTGGTAGGAAGACAGAGCCTCCAAGAGAGAGAAGAAATCATCTCGGAAGGAGGAGGCAGATCAAAATGAGGTATCACCGAGCTTGGCAGTGATCTCGGCCTCCATCTCGGGAGGAAGAAAGAAGTCCAGCCTAGCCGCAGCCTCCTATAAGGCTGAGAACACGGTCTTTAAGGAGCTAATCCACAAGCTCCTCCGCAAGATCAATTGACATCCGTTCTTCCAGTAGCCATTGCCAATGAAGGGTGATCCTTCCACCCGAGATCAAAACAAGTTCTGTGCTTATCACAAGCAAAATGGGCACAGAACCGAAAATTGCAAAGCCTTTAAGTCCCACCTTGAGAAGCTCGTCAAAGATGGACACTTGAAGGATTACATAAAAAAAGAAGGCAATTCGGCTCATCAGCGCCGATATGATGATCAAAACAATGACGAGCCGGAGGGCACCATTCCGTGAAGCTGAGAGGTCCGAACTCCTGAACTTCTTGTTACAGAACAAGGAAGTGAGCTCGGTACTCACTAGAGAAGAATTTCCAGACTTACACTATAGTGGTTGTTACAGAACATCCACTTATATCCCTTTACAGAAAGGCAGGTTTTTCTAGAAAGATGATGGGCCGTCCAACTGGGGCAGTATTAACCCAGACCAGCAACAAAGGCCCAAGTTTTAACAGACTTCACTGAGGAGTTTGTCTCTCCTAGCTCGGCACTGAGCTAGCTCGAAACCGAACTGGGGGGCAATAAGTATAACGGTGAAGTTGCCGAGACCGAAGAAGAACGACCTTGGTAGCAGTTCCTTGGTTCATCATAGAAGGCTTAGTCATCAAGCAGTCCTCGACACTAGGCTTTGAATGCAAGGCTTAGTCGCGCTGAAATCCTGGGGGCACGGCAGTTGGTGGTCTTCAATGACTCCCAATTGGTGACGAGCCAATTGAACGGAGACTACCGAGCTCGGGACGAAAGGATGATAGCCTACCTAACTGCTACGGAGCATTAGGGAAATAGAGAAAAGCCTAAAGTTAAAGAACTCGGTGGCTACCTCGGTGCAATTACCTACCTAACTGCTATGGAGCATTATGGAAATAGAGAAAGACCTTAAGTAGTTAAGGCACAGTTGGAACACCAAGTTGGAGAACACGGTGGGTACCCGGATGTTAGGGATCAAAATATGTTTGGTTACGGAACCGAGCTTAAATTATTCTGTCACCGAGGTGAAGATTGCAATTTCTTGTATTCCTTAAAGTTAAAGAACTAAAACCAGTTTGCTTTTGTTATGCTCGGTTAAAGAACCAAGCTACAGTACGAACAAATTTGGTATTTGGATACAAGTTTCTATTCTTGAGTTACGAAACTTAAGACTTCGGTTGTTGAACCGATCTCAATTACTTAGGACCGGTTGTTGAACCGAACTAAGGGACTTGAGAATATACGAGTTTCCGGTTGTTGAACCGAATTCAATTTATCTCCTGAACATGTAGAGAGATCAGTTAAGGAACTGAAATCAAACACATGTAATAACGTTTGGCTGCAAGCGTATTGACCTCGGTTAAAGAACTGAGATTGAGCACATTTAATTATTGAAGAAATGTTTGGTTGCAAGCATGAAAAAGAAAAAGTGCAATTGTATTTATAGAATCAAAAGTACAATACATCAAAACCATCATTAAAGAGAAATAACAAAGAAAATTTTCAAGCAGTCGGGTCGATGGTAGCGTCAGCCTCGGTTTGAATGGTTTCGGTCGCGACTGAAGTGGCTACAATCATGGCAACCTTAGAAGGAGCCTTGGCCTCGGTGGACGGAGTGGGGGCAATAGAGCTTGGTCCTGGATCCAAGCTTAGGAACTTAGGCAGATTCTTATAAACAGGGTGATCCTCGGGGGACCCCTGCTTCCTTCAGTGTGGTTTGACACCCGAGCTCCCACATTCGTCGACTTATATAGATGACCTGAGCCTCATAAAGTGACGTCACCTCTGCCACCCCTTCATCAAAAGCAGCTTCAGTCTTAGCTTGGAGTTTGGCTTCAAGCTCAGCACTCTGCTTCTCCAAAGCGACTTCAAGCTCGGCCTTTTGCTTCTCCAAGGTGGCTTCAAGCTCAGCTTCCCGTTTCTCTTGAACTTCGCTCTTGGCCTTCAATCTATGGATCTCGGCCGTTGCCGCATCAAGCTCGGTCTTGAGGCCAGAGTTTCCGTCCACCTACTCCCTCAGCTCCTTATTGCTCACTTCTAGAGCGGTTTGGAGGTCCTTCTTTTCTGCCTCCAGCCCTGAAACCTTGGAGTGGTTCTCCTTAAGACTTTTCAGGGCGACCTGGCATTTCTGCACTATTTGTAGAAGAAACAGACGTCAGAAGGCATTAACCGATATCAAGTACTTGATAAAACTTATGGAAGACTCACCAAAATGGCCGACTGCATCGATGAGACCACTATCGTGACGTCATCAAGCCCTCTCAGCCTATGCATATCCCGTGGTAGGGCACAGGCTCGGCCGACCGCAGCAACGACGACGGCATTACCACTAGATATACGGTCTTCCACCGATAACGGCCTTCCGGGCTCAACTTGGAGGCTCGGTCTCCAAGGAGCCGGCCTGGTGGGCTGAGGAGCCACGACTGCGCTAACATCCTTCTCGGGAGCCTCGATCCTAACCCTCTTCTCCCGTGGGGTTTTGGCAGGCTGTTACCGAACTCCTGTACTTGGAGAAGTAGCAGGAGCGGGAGTAGAGGCATCAGTGGCAGCTGAGGACGTGGAAGCAGGAGTCGGATCGGAAGCAGCGCTAGGGGACGTGGGGGCATGAGGAGCTCGGCCTCCGAATACCAAAGCCCCCAAATCCTTCATGGCAGGACAACGCTGTTGCATGCCTTCTCTTTCTTCCAAGCTAGAAGGAGGGCTCGGAGAATGGATGACTTGCTGTGATCTCTCCGACCTCGAGGAGGTCTCCACTTTCATAGCAACGGTGCTGGTCTCGGCCGGCTCAGCGCTTTCCGAATCAAACCCTGAGGTGGTAGATTCGGCGCCAGAAGCGACCCGATGCTCAACGTCGGTTAGGGCCTTTCTTCTTCAGCAAGAGCTTCGCGTCCTCCCCTTGCCTGAGGTTAACCAGTCCTCCTTTTGATAAAGGAGTGGCACCTCAGTTCGTAATTCAGCAGCGCCCAGGCAGCTCGGCCACTATGACCTCGGTAGCTATATACTGCCCGGAACCATGCGTCGTTCCTCGCCCAGCCAACTTGGTTGGCTTCCTGTCTTCACTGGCGGGCCTCTGCACGACAAACAAAAAAAAAGGTCAAATGTGATACCTTTGCAGATAAGAAAGGGGAAACGCAGGAAAAGCTTAAAAAGCTAAAGAGCTCGGTGATTACTTGGAGGGCTACCGAGGTTATGGGGAACCTTGTCGATCCTTGCCACTTCGGGCACAGTTCTTCCATACTCCCAGTGGCCCGAAACGGACAAGCGGTCATCCCCTACATACTTGTTGGAGTGCTCCAGATTGTTGATAAAACACTCCTAGTTTGCCTTGACTCAGAGGTAATAGGTGCCATCACCACTGGACTTGCTGAGGTCGTAGACATCCTCGATGTCATGGACATCGAGGTTTATACCTAGGACCCTATTCAATTCGGCCACGCCCATGATTATTTTGTAGCTGTTCGGCATCAACTGGCAAGAGGAAAGATGCCATTTCTTAAGGCAGAATATAAGAAGGGGATGAAGGGGGAATCGGACCCCACCTTCGATTATAGTGACCAGGTAAAAGGGCATCTAGCCAGCTACGAAGAAATACCTGTTGAAAGCATTTTTAGGGTCGTTCAACCTAATGAGGACATCATCAGGGATCCCATAGTCGGCCCTAAATCTGGCTATGGCGTCTGGGGTTTCTAATCTCTGCCTATAAATGCCCTTTCTTAAAGTTTGAAGAAAATGGAAGAACAAAGAACGATAAGGGGAAATCGGCCGGAGAACCCTCGAGGAAACCAGAGAATAGAAACAAACAAGATCAGAGGAGAAGACTTATGGATACGATGAATGAGACTGGACTCGAAAGATGCCGAGAAAATTTGGTCGTGCTGTCGCCGGCACCCAAAAATAATAAAACCTTTACTCCAAAAATAATAAATATAGTACTGCGAGTAAGGATCGTTCCCTCAAAGAGTGTCTAACCAAGTTTTATGCTATGTGATCAAAGATGGGGGGGTTTTGATTATACTGGAAGCAAAAACAAATAAAAACAAATAAAGAGCAATAAAGTAATGAATTCAATCAAATGAGCAAGCATTAGTCAAAGTTAACATCCACCATCAGAAATTCAGAACTGATCATAGATGCAAGTATAAATCAATTTACACTTTGAATATTCATCGTTGGAATTAAATTCCTATCTCCTTAATTAGTTAATTAGAAAATACGCGCTCTAATTAACCCTAATTACTGAACAACCTAAGACAAGCGTTATAAATTTAATTTAGTAACAACATTAAAATTAGAGAGATCGATGAACCCAAATAACACAAACACACGCAGTTGCATTTAATTTAGCCAAGTGTTCTTCCTAATATCTAACAATTACTGATGCAGTAAATTATTAAATATCAGTTGCTTCGCAAATTTGAGGGATCAAACAATTACGGATTTGATTTCTAATTTAGCTGTAGATTGCAATGAAAAATATACTACTATGCATCCTAGCAATTAAACGAAACAATCATGATAACAAATTAAGCATAGAAGAACAACCCATATTCAAAGCATAAATTGAACAATGAAAATAAATTAGATCTCACAGTATTTATTCCGAGGCTTCAGTCTCCTTCAACCAATTACAGAAAATTAGCCACGCAAGGCCATGCTAACTTGCAAAATTAAAAGAAAAGAAAGAAAAGAAAGAGAAAGAGAAAGAATACGTGGGTGGAGAGAGTGGTGTGTGTTCAGACATTGGATAGGGGATGGGTTATTTATAGTGGAGAGTTAGGTTAGAGAGAGGAGAGAATTTAGATGAGGATATGGCCTTGGGATGATGAGAGAGAGAGAGAGAGAGAGAGAGAATTTAGGAGATGTAGACGTATGAGGGAAAAGATGGTTGGTTTAGATGAGGAAAGATGGAAAGAAAAAAAAATATAAAGAATGGAGAGATTGGAAAGAATCGTTGGAGAGATGTGAGATGAGGTGGGAAACGTGAGGGAGAGAAATAAAATAATAAAAAAAATTCAATTGAATTCCTAACTTAGTCAAATTCTTCTTCTTGATTCTATTTTCTCATTCGGGCTTCTGTTGAACTCCACCCAAGAATTAAAGTTGCACCATTTTTTGTTTCGAGCAATATGAGCCCAATATTGGATATGTTTCGACGAACTCCTGATTTCTTCAAATTTACCATAATGCCCTTCTGCTTGATTTCCTTTAAACTCGACCCGGCTCTAAATCAGCTCCGTCCAATCAGCATCTTGAATCATCTTGATTGGAGCTCAGATGAGAGAGTTATGCGCAGATTACGAAGCGATGTCCAAACTGTCTAGAATCGTCCAATTAGTTTCGTTTTGCACTTAATGCCTCCATTTGCACCTAAATAAAAAATATAAGAATAATGAGTACATTTAGGCATTAAATAAGTATAAAGCACTAAACATTAAGGGAGAAAAATATGACATTTTGCATTCTCATCAGATGCCGAGCTCGGATTCGGAAGAACTAGACTTCGGCGGAACTTCTCTCTTCTGCAAACCCTCTCTCTTCTCTAAAACCTATCTCTTCTCAGGCGAATATGAAGATGGAAGATGAGAGGGATGGGCCTCTATTTATAATGAAAAAGAGGCGCCCCTTTTGAATTGTGAAAGCGCACGTGCGGGGCGTTGCCTCGAGTACTGTGCACGTCTCCTCAAGCCGATTGGACAACCAACCAGGCGAAGACATGTAGTGCCATTGATATATCTTCTACATCGATCAGGGTGCCCTATTAATTACCTTGGGCAGGCGAAGTGGCGAAGTGACATGATGATAGAGATCGTATGTCACTGACCGAGATAATACAAACTTCGGACACAGAGATCAAATGTTTAGAATGCTCTCCCAACATAATACTTAGCTTCTAACCTTAAAAAAGTTAGAGAACTCTAAGAAGCCAAAAGCTAGGGGGCAATTATGTGGAGCATTTTCACAATACACAGATTATCCTAGTTTCGGTAAGATTACCAGCTAGGTCTCGGTTTAATACATCTTGGCAATAGTGCCAGTGGATACTTTCACTATACCGAGATCATTCTAACTTTGGTAAAGGTACCAGCTACGCGTGTCTTGGTCTCGGTGAGATTGTTCTAGCTTCGGTAAGGGTACCAGCTAGGCATAGCGCATCTCTGCAATAGTGCCGGAATGCGGTCATGCTTGGCCTCGGTACCATCTTCAGTTCGGTTCACCGAGACAAGCACTGACTACCTCTATAAAGACTCGGCTACATTGTAGAACGTGTTGGCCACGTTATAGAACGTGGCGAGAGATATGGACATGCATCGGACAGAGATAAGGAGTTATCATTATCCGGTGGTTACGTCCCTTCCAAAAAATCAGGGTAAGGTCCGATGGGACTCTACCTCTGACAGATTAGGGTAAGGTCAAATCAGGGAAAGAGTACAAGACTCCCAGCCTATATATACAAGAACCAAATCTAGAAAAGATACGCATTCATATACGCTCCTACCCTTCTCTTTCCTCTTCCTCACTCGCTCTTTGTTGAGTTGTTGAACTAACTTAGGCGTCGGAGTGCCTTTGGCTGAGAGCAGCCAGGGTTTTTGACCTTTGTTTTTCCTTCCCTTTCAGGTTTCAGGCATCCAATTATTCCCAAGAAGTTTTACATCCATCTAAATAAGCCCGTAATATTTAGGCACTTACAGTTACAATTCTTAAGCTATTTGTTAACCCGAACCTTACTTCATTTATTTGGTTGAGACACCAACCCACATCATACCCAGAAGTTAAAAGGGCTCACCTGAACAATGAATTAACAGGTTGACATAGGCAGGTGTAGTTTTGGTTGGGGTTGTCAAGTAATAATATGCCACCCTAATTGTAGGGTGAAAAGAAGAACAAAGGAAAAGCCCGGAGAACTCTCGCTGAGAGAAGGGGATAAGAACACTAAGTTCTTCCACCCTGGTACAATTAACAAGAGAAAGAATAACAAAATTGAAAAAAATTAAAACAAAGAGGGAAAATGGCTTGGGATTAGGGGAGAAATAGGAGATATGTTTTGTGATAATCTTAGACTTATTATGACTTCATGTGGCCCAAGAAACTTCAATGAGATTAAAAATATAGTTAGTCTTATGATTTCTCTGGAAGAGAATATGTAGCTTATTGCTACCCCTCAAGAAGAGGAGATAAAGAAAGAGGTATTCCAAATTGGGTCCCAAAATCATCAAACCGGATGGCTACCTAGCAAGATTTTTCCAACACGTGTGGGACTCAATTGGGAATGATATCATTGCTCTTGTGCAACACTTCTTCAAACACAAGTTCTCCCTTGGCAAAATCAACAAAACCTTTATTGTCTATATCACTAAAAGAAACAACCCACAAAATGTGAATGATTTCAGACCCATTAGCTTGTGTAATGTGATTTACGAAATTATTTCTAAGGTAGTAGCCAACAAACTCAAGAAGGTGCTTAATAAAGTTGTTGGACCCTACCAGAGTTCCTTTACGGAAGGTAGAGCCATTGTTGATAACTATATCGTTGCCCATGAATTGATCCACTTCTTCAAAAATAAGAGGAAGGAGAATTATTTGGCTCTTAAATTAGACATGGCTAAGGCGTATGACCGCATGGACTGGGACTTCCTAGGAGTTGTCCTAGAGGCATTTGACTTCCATGATGAATTTATCAAAATCATTTTAGAATGTATATCCTCGGTATCCTTCTCTATTTTACTGAACGGGTCTCCCTTTGGGATAATAAATCCATCGAGAGGTTTGAGACAGGGAGATCCCCTCTCCCCTCTCCCCTTACCTATTTATCTTAGGTGCCAAGGTTCTCTCTCGAATGTTGCTAAAAGAGAAAGAAGAAAGGATCATCCACAGAGCTAAAGGTAAGACCCCGACCCGAGTGACCTTGATTATTTACTAATTAAGTCATGTGTTAGTTCGAAGCATGATTAGTGGATTTTAGTTAAGTTGGGAATAGAATAGTTTTGTTATAGCTTTGGGAAATTTTGAGTGCCTTTGTGATTAGTGGGGCCCTTTGGGGGTTCCTTTTTATGACATTGCGTGTACTTGGGGGATTACTCGAGAATCTAATAAATTGTAGTTTCAATCCTATTTTATTCATCTCGTTGATCTCTACAACTTTTATGTTGATCCCGTACCCGTTCGAAACTCCGAAACCCGACTTTTCTGACATTGAGGGCAAAATGGTCTTTTACCCCAAAATCTGGACACAATATTCGATTTCACTAAAACCCTTGAAATATATACTTTTTAGAAACTAGATATTTCGACGATCATTTTTCCCTTCTTCGTCGAACTCATCTGAGGTCCCGAAAAGCATGAATTCAACCCTATAAGAATTCTTAGTGGTGGAGCCCATCTCTACTTGTATATAAGGAGAACCCTCCTCCTCTTCTTCTTTTTCCAACTCAATAGCAACATCCAAGCTAGGGTTTCATTTCCCTCTTCTTCTCTTTACTCTTCCATCTCAATCCACCACCAAACACTTGCCAATGGAAGAATGCATGTTATCATCTTCTTCCTCCCCTTGAGAGCTCTCTAGTGATGCCATTTGTGGAAGAAACCACCTATTCGAAAATCCTCTTTGAGCTTTCCTTGTCCATTTGGACACCCCACTAGTAAGCTTCATCTCCAATCTTCTAGATATGTTTTCTTCTAACCTTAGAGAAGCTCCATTTTCATTATTGGAAGCTTTCACTTCTTGTTCTTTAGTTTTGATCATTTTAGGGTTTGTTTTTAGGGGTTTTGTTTGTATCTTGAGACCTTTGCTTTGGAAAAGTGATTAGAGCTTGATTTGCTAAGCTTGGACCTAAGGCAAGTTGATGAATAGATATTTTGAGCTTTGAATGGTTTTATGAAAATATGGATGACCTTATTATTCCTTTTTATGTATTTCTTGACTTGCATCAATTTTAAAATAAATGTACATATGAGTCTTGTTGGTTTGTTAAACTCTTAGAAAAGGTAGCATTTATAGCCTTTCATTTAATGCTTGTTTTTATTACTCAAATGAATGTTTGTGATTGTTGGATTTCTTCTCTTTCTGGGTGATTGAATGTGAAGAGAATGGAGGTGATTGGGTGGATGTTTATGGAAGATTTGAGAGTGCCTTGAATAATGTTTGAAGGAGGTTTGAGCCTCTCAATTTGATGGAGAAATGGGGCTCAAAAGGGACTTGTAAAAAGGAGAAAAAGGAAGGAGCCGAACTGTTTCGAAATCAGTTTCTGGACAGTTTGCTCGAGCGGACTTGACAGGTCGCTCGAGCGAACCCTTCCAGATGACAGTTCACTCGAGCGAACCCAACTTCGCTTGAGCGAACTCTCCCAGAATCTCTCATAGAGAGTTATTAGCTTGAGCGAACTGATACTTCGCTCGAGCCAACTTGAATTGGGCAGGTCCGCTCGAGCGAACCCTCTTAGAAAGTCCATCGTGCGAGCGAACTTTAGATCCACTCGATCAATGGGTACTGTTCACATGGGGTTATCTTGGGAGCATGAATGAAATGTTTAAATGTTTGGAAGAGGTTTATTGAGAACCCCTTTCATGTTTGGGAAATTCAATAGCCAATTTATGGGACCGTTTGAGAAAGAAACCACATCATGAAGATTCATCGAAGTTTTGAAATTACCAAGGTGTATAAGGAACCCAGAACGTCCCCGAACTCAAGGGGTACCAAGTTTTTACTGAATTGACATACGGGGACCCCTCTTCGCCTTGAACTAGTCTTGAATCCCGATAATTGTCCCCCGAAATTTTGAAAGTTCAATTGTAATTCCTTGTTCCCGAAATTCATGATTTATGATTCGTCATTTCCGAAAATATTGAAATTACAATGTAGCATTTGTTAGCCCGATATGCATTACCCGATATTGAAGTGATATTTGTGCCTTCGAGCACCCCCGTCCCGCCCGTTAATATAATTGCATCATATGTATTTATTACATGCCTCGATTTCTGTCATATGACCTATGAGTTGGCACCACTAAGCTTGGACGACCTTGTCGGTTTGATCCACTGACTTGGAGGTCCCTCTTCTGTCCTGCCAGCTACAGTTTGGATCCTGATACCCGGTTTATTACCGTGGTCCCATCCCGACACCTGGCTTGCTACTGTGGTTCCCGATACCCGGCTTGCTACTGTGGTCCCGTTCCGTATAATTATATGTATATGTTTATTTTGTTGATTCTCCTCACTTTGTGTGACAGAGATCAACATCTCAATGTGCTCTTATCACTTCGGTGAAAGAGTATTTAGCTTTGTGTGGTTGCCATCTTGCTCGTTTCCCCGTTCCTTAGTACACTTACATGCTTTTACATTGTATAGATATTTTGAAGAAATGATTTACTCCTTTCATGGAAATTTATTGTTTAATCAGGTTTAAATGTTTTCCAAGGTAAATTTACTTATTATTGTATTGCTATATCCTTTCACCCACCTGCCAAACCGTCATGTTTGACCCACTCTTTGGTACTCAGTCCAGACGCTGGTTATCCTGAGGCGGAGCTTGAGGAGGCGGTCGGTAAACCGCAACGTCTTGTTGAGTGTCATGCAGACCATGTCGTTTAGACATTTGGTTGACTTGAGTTACGAGACGTTTTGGGGTTGTGGATAACCTATTCTTTTGAGAACTATTTGGTTGTACTGGCCTTTGTTGGCCCTTATTCTTTTGGGGAGTGAAAAACTAATTGATCTTTTGTATAAACATTTAATAGTTACTTTTGGAAAATGCTAACATGATCATTGCTCACTCTGACGTCAAGTTGGTTACATGTATTATTATCTTGTTACTTTGGAAATGAATCTATGAATTTGATTTGCTACATGCTTGCCTACTTAAAAAAAAAAATATTATGTTGTTGTGAGATCCTCACCGCGGACACCTGTGGGAAATCGCGTACATGAGTGGCATCTTTTTATCGACTCGTATATGTGTTAGCTAAACAAATGTTTGTTCCATGGTATTACCATTTCATTCATCATCATCCAATCTTAAATTTAGTCTCGATCCCGGATTAGGCCCCTT